>CM056379.1:55116415-55283847 GCA_029718625.1 Synaphobranchus kaupii
TGGGTAACACTTTACATTAAGCTGCACCTATACCTGTGTAGTTAAATTATAATGAATTGGGTAACAAGCAATTACTGAGTAACTCTGACATAGGTAACATGGAACAACAGTTAGCGGTATTCTTAATTATGTGAATATATTATATCTTCATGCTACACAACATATAAACATTGCCTGTTAATTTAACTGTGTATGATACGGAATTATTTCATTTCAGCAGGAGACAAGTAATAGGGCTGGCCCTGTTTCACATGTTGTGAGGGGGAGTGTAAGGTTCGGAGAACCAAACGCGACCAATAAGGATTTGTAAAAGCGTATCAAGAAAGATACGCCACAAAACGCAGTACCAGGTAGCCGCACCAGGACTGAGATAACACACGATCGGGAGCAAAACTTCCGTAGCACAAGGCAAAACAAAGCAACCCCAAAAAACTGAGGCGATCTCGATAAACAGCAAGAATAACCAACAAAAGAACCTCACGCACTAAATAATTGGGTGTAACAAGAGGTAGTGAAACTAAACTAAACTAGAACACAAAAGATAACAGGTTCCAAGAATAGAGGATAAAGAGAAAGATTGGAAATAAACGAGAAAACCAATCTAATCCTTAATACACTAACCGGACTTGCTGCGTTGCCTATTCATATGAACCAGAAATGCAGCGATACCTATCCAATACCTTACCGACTTTGTTTGTCAACATAGCAAAGACAATATCGAAGTGTAGGACGATGGAAGACCTGAGCTATTTATAATGAACAGGAAATCTGAAACAGGTGAAAAGGATAATTGCCGGGGGAGATTCAAACACTGGTACGGAGGCGTAAAAAATCCGATAGAGCGTCCCGGCGACACCAAATAGAAAGATGACTGCAGAAACAGCAGGGGCTGCAAATACCCATGACACGTGTAATTAAGAATACCACTTACCTTTAACTGCAGGTATAGGTGCAACTTAATGTAAAGTGTTACCTAAAATTGTTGTGTAGTTTCCAGATCTGGATGCAAATATTGATTTTGATGTCATTCTTTTCATATCCTTGGAAAGTCAAAAAAAATGTATGAATTCAAATAATCCTAAAATGATTAGGACTGTAAAAGGAATAGTCAAGTTAATTATAAAGTGCCCACAAAATCTACGCTTACAGAATCATTCCATTTGAACATGACACCTGCTCATCATTACAGTACTGTATAAAGTACTGCACTTTTACCATATATCACAAGCCATCCTGATCCAACAGAAATTACCCCATGATAAGAAAATGGGTATTTGCGGATTTTTAGAACTCTTAGACACATTGAATGCAAAAATTGTCAAATGAATAATTCAGAACTGGACAAAAACTAATTTACAAACTCTGGTGAGAATTCCAATGGGGTTTATTTTAATAATGCAGTAGGAACACCATGGGAATTTGCATTCAATTGACTGAAATTAAACTAAGTCTTCACTCATCAAAAGGCACAATAGACTCATATAAAAAAGAATGTAAGCAAGTTGAAATAATATGCCATGTGTTACACCCCTTCGCCAGGAGGGGGTGTTAGTTGTGTCTCACTGGGTCTAATTATTTCCAGGAAATGGAGAACACCTGTATGGGGCCCCAGTGCTGGACTGGTAATCTGGCATACCGGGCATTTTCCCGGTGGGCTGACGCACCTTGGGGCTGATATAATTTAATTTATAATTTTTAATTAAAAAATAAATAATAAAAAATGTTTGGCCAATGACTGGCCCATAAAGCAGGGACAGTGGCCCATTGGTTCATTTTGTATACTGACACTGGGCTGGCCCAATCATATCTCCCCCTCTGTCCTCTGTTTCTCATGTCAAATTGTAAATATGGCGTGGCTCAGAGCCAAAAATCTGTGGATGGATGAGGGTGTCAAATGGATAAACAAAAGCGCAAGGGGGGTACGGAGAAGTTACGGGCCAAAAAAAATTAAAAATGTAGAGGCAGATGCCGACAAATGTACAAAAATAACAGACATGTTTGCTGCAACATCTCTAGTACCCAACATTGTGCAGCAACAGGTGGAACTTGAAGGAGGAGAGGTGGCTGGCCATGGTCACTGACAAGCAGAGGAGCAGGCGTGTGACAGGGAAGCCGAGGAGGGACAGAGTGAGCAGGAGCAGGAGGAGAGTGTAGTTCAAGCGCATGGTAGCTTCATGATTAACAGGGACTCGCAGGGAGGGGGCAGGGAAGTATAGTGTGTGCGCGCCATGCCATGATGATGATTAATTTAATCAATGTTGATAATAAGATAACATAATCATAACGTTATCATAAAGTGAGACCGTCACCTACTGCTGGTGGTCACTCAGACAGTCAATGTCAAATAGCGCAGCATAAGCTATTTGGCATTGTTTTTGTAGCTAGCATAGTTCCCCAGTCGCAACTTCGGCTGACTATTCTAATATTCTAACGTTAACTAGCTAATGTTGTTTTGTCAGCATCGCGTTGCTGTGAGTGACAGGGCCGGCCCGTGGGTCTGTTGGGCACTAGGCGAGATCATGAACGCCCCCCCCCCCCCCCCCCCAGACTAACAAATAATAATACAACTAAAATTGGACAGGCAACAATGATATTACCGTTTTCTTTTTTGGGCGCCAGAGGGATACTGCCTACCCGACATACAGTGCACTTGAATGACTGAGTTGACTGTTGACGATCTAGCCCACCCAGCCCAGCCCACGCACACCCCAGTCAGGTGACTGGTGAATTTAGGTGATTCGCCAGACATCATTCAATCATCTTTGCAGACACCTCATTTCACCAGTCACAGTGTTTCTCTCGGACGTTGAGCAACGTGGCGATTATTATTTGTAAAAAAATAAATAAAAATGCGGTGGCGGTCCTGCCTGCGCCGCCGCCCTCCTGAGCGGTCCTGCCTGCGCCGCCGCCCTCCTGAGCGGTCCTGCCTGCGCCGCCGCCGTCCGGACCCCCTCCACCCACCCTGCTCAGCATTCCGGACATTACGAACTTCCCATGTTGTCACCCCTATTCCTTTTCACCTTTCGCTGCTCATTTGTCGCCGGCCTCCTGGGCGGTCCTGCCGGCGGTGACGTCTGCATCGCCCCGGAGGCTGGCGGGGACGTCTGCATCGCCCCGGAGGCCGGCGGGGACGTCTGCATCGCCCAGGAGGCCGGCGACAAATGAGCGGCTGTAGGCTCTGCAGCTCAGGACAGGCGGATAGCTGGCTCTGCAGCTCAGGACAGGCGGATAGCTGGCTCTGCAGCTCAGGACAGGTGGATAGCTGGCTCTGCAGCTCAGGACAGGCGGATAGCTGGCTGGAACATGGGGGACAGGAGGGCTGGAACGTGGCGGGACAGGAGGGCTGGAACGTGGCGGGACAGGAGGGCTGGAACGTGGCGGGACAGGAGGGCTGGAACGTGGCGGGACAGGAGGGCTGGAACGTGGCGGGACAAGAGAGCTGGAACATGGCGGGACAGGAGAGCTGGAACATGGCGGGACGCTGGCAAACACGGACGGGTGGAAAATGGATCCCCCATTTAAACTCAGTTACCCGTCGACGGAGCCGGGAACCAGGACCCCCTTGTTTTCTCCTGGGCCCGTAGTTACCCGGACACAGGACCAGGCAGGTCCCTTCGAAGGGTGACGGTTGGGGTTGGGTGGTTGAAGGGGTTGTGGGCTCAGGGCTGGCCGGCTGGAGGGTTAAGACTCCGAGCCCAACGGAGTGAGAGGTGGGCTGATAAAGGGTCCGGGGTGATGGGTGGTGGTCGGCGTGCTGACGGGCGAACTCAGGATTCTGCCCCCAGATACCCATGAGGTATTCCTCATAGGAGGTGTTGTCAAAGGGGTCTATAAATGACTGGCGACCACCCGCTGGGTCCTAGCTGGCGAGTTCCTTCTGTTAGGTGCTGGTGGGGGAAGGACCCAAACTCAGGCAGGAGTACAAAAAACCGAAGTTTAATAAGGGCAAGGCAGTAATCCGTGGTAATACAGGCCGGGTCAAAAACCGGGAAGGCGGGGCAACGGTACCAAATACAGAGTCCAAAAACAGGGTCACAGAACAGGCAGGGGTCAGAACCAGAAGGCACAGCAAAGGCACAACAAAAAAAATCAAAAAACAGGGTCGCGAGAACACAGGCAGGGGTCAAAACCGGGGAGGCAAGAGAGGAACAAAAAAGAAAACAAACCAAAGACAGGAAACAGAAATAAAACAACCACAGGTAAAGGACGAGGGATACAAAAAACTCGGAAACAAATAACTCGGGTAGATACTCGGAGAAACAGAAAGAAACACAGTAGCAAAATATTTTGTAAGGAACTCGCAAAGACAGACTAAAATAACAGGGTTTAAATACACAGGGAGAAGATTACACAAAAGGAATCAGGTGTGAAGGGGAGGGGAAATGGGAGAGTACACAGGTGAGAACAATGAGGGTTAAAAGGACCAATAATACACTGATGGGGGAAACGTAAGACACGGACTCGTTTTATGATTTTATTAGGATCCCCATTAGCTGATGCAAAACATCAGCTACTCTTCCTGGGGTCCACACATAACATATAAACATGACAACAGATAAGACATTTACAGACAAACAACCAAGTGGTATTAAAATCAGAAAGTGACAATATACTTTCTCTCAAACATATTACTATACATACCGCATTCCTAATCATATTGAATCATACATAGTACAATATCCATCACATAACAGTGTATATTAATATGCACTAAATTCACAAGCAGTGAGAAACCATATACATATATACATATACTGTAAACTCTCACCCCAATGAGTGGAATACACATAGACACAATGATAACAAACGGCCTGGGGTTAGCAGGTAGACAAGTGCACAGCTCAGAGGGGAGGAACACGAAAGAGGACACACGTGCAGAGAATGCGAAATCAGATAGATACAGGGATAGGATAACGAGGAGGGAAATGACAGCTGCAGGTAGAAACTCAAGATGAATTAGTAATTAGTAATGTTAGTAGCGAACTCTAAAACCCTAATGTTAGTAGGTTAGCTGGTTAGTATTTATATACATGTTAGTAGGTCAGTATTAAATCTAATCTAACAGTTAGTATGACTAGTACATTAGTATTATATATTATATATAACATTTATGTTTACACTGTGTAAACCAATATTCATCATCAATATTTGGATATTTCGAAATCTGTATGAATGAGCTGAATAGTTAGTATCAAATGAATTAAGATGGAACATCTCCATGCATTAATTGAATTAACAACTATTTGCTCATTACCAGTATGGTGTTGTTTAAATTGTACAGCTTTTTGCACATCTTTGTCAGGGAATTCCAACAATTCTGGACCTGAACATATAATCATATTGGGGAATAGTACAGTAGGTACGCATATTTAAGGGGACCGCAAGGATGGTGTACTGGTGGGTGGTGTCCGACCGATTGTGGTGGGCCAGTCTGGGCCAAAAATGCCAGGGCCGATTTTTTGTCCCAGTCCAGCCCTGTGGGGGCCTATTTAAGATGCGCTAATCCACTGCTTCATTCTCCATCCTTCACACCTGGACCACATCGCCCTGCCCAAGATGCCTGATTCCGGCTATTAATTTAGAGTTTGTTGTGTGTGGCTGTAGCAAGCTCTACAATAAATTATAACTCTTTTATGATAAACCAACCTGGTGTTGGTTCCGATTATGTTGGGTACTACACCGAGTATGTAATATAAATGGGGGCTCGACCAAGATTTTTTGAATCCTATTGATTTATGACCGTGTTATGCACATTGTCATTTCGTCTGCTTGGTTACTTTGAATGGTGATTAGTAACGCTGGCATTGTTGTGCATATAGCATGCTTTGCGCAGACATATTGCCGCACCTTTAGCTTATTTCGTTTTTGTGGTCCATTGTGAAGGAGAAAAGCAATTTGTATCCCTTCAGTTTTGCTAATGCGTGAGTAATTTTGTTTGCCAACTGACCTTTGGTGAGTATTAATGCAGCAATGTATCTGTATTGTTTAGAACTTTGAACTGTTCACCCCTTGTTAGGTTAGTTGTCGGACAGGTCATTGAGACATGTCATTTTATTATTTTGCCTTTCTTATTTTTTGGTGGTAATTATGAGTGGGGGCACGCTTCAGAGACCTGAAGTCACTCGTTGCTGATGGTACTCATGAGTTCAGCGTTTAAAGTCACCCCGAGGGCAGATAGTATCACTGAAAATAAAATATCAGTCTTTTGATATCCTTTTATACCCAGTCATCATGGCATCACCAGTTTACCTGTGGAATGTTCCAAACAGGTGTTTTGTTTTTTTTAACTTCAGTCATTTTAATTTAAATTATTTTTTTTTGGCCCTGTCCCAACGTTTTTGGAACGTGTTGCAGGCATCAAATTCGGAAATGGCGTATATTTACAAAAATCTGTTTTAAAAATCTGTACTGTTTTAAATTAAATATATGTAAAAGAGAATTTACAAAACGCTGCTTTCTGGTTTTATGTGCATTTTACATACTGTCCCAACTTTTTTGGAATTGGGGTTGTATAAAATGTCTATATAATTACAGATATATTAATGTAAATATAATAATTATATATTCAGGTCACATTAACAATATGTTGTGAATATACCCAGCAATATGTTAAAAATATTAATATATTTTCAAACTACTTTTAACTACGTATTAATTTATCATTTAGTAATATCACACTATATTTTAGATGTATAGTAAATGTACAACGTATATTGCAATACATTTCTGCCCATATATATTAAATATATTCCTGAATATTTTCTTGCGTATATTGAAAATATAAAATACAGAAGATATTAATACATATTTACAGATGTCATTAGAGACATTATAGATGAAAGTTAGGAATATGCTGTAAATATAAGAAATTAATACATCATTACATATAATTTTCCATGACAGCAATATACAACATGACTTGGATGAGAAATGACAATTCTATTTTTTTCCAACTTTTCAAGTTTATTAAAACATGGCGGGGGATTGAAACAATGTCAAGAGTTATTTCCAATAAATCAAAGTTGTTAAGGTTCCCGCAGGGGGGACCGGACCCAAATGCAAGACTCAGAGACGGCTCAAGGGAAAACTCCACCAGGGAGTACATTTAATCAGAGACATAGGCAGGGCAAGACGAAACCAGACACGGGGCAGGAGCAAGGCGAGGCAGGACGAGGAGGGGGCTGTGACTAGGAGGGGTCAGGAACTATGGAAGGTCAGGAACTGGGAAGGGTCTGGAACTAGGAAGGGTCAGGAACCAGGCTAGGCAGGGATGGGCACTCAGGCTCGGGGGTCAGGAACGTGGACGGCACTCCGGCCGTGGGGTCAGGAAACATGGCGGCACTCCGGCCGTGGGGTCAGGAAACACGGTGGCACTCTGGCCGTGGGGTCAGGAAACATGGCGGCATTCTGGCCGTGGGGGTCAGGAACGAGGACGTCACCCTGGCCGTGGGGTCCAGATCAAGGACAGCACACTGGCCGTGGGGTCAGCAAACATGGCGGCACTCTGGCCGTGGGGTCAGGAAACATGGCGGCACTCTGGCCGTGGGGTCAGGAAACATGGCGGCACTCTGGCCGTGGGGTCAGGAAACATGGCGGCACTCTGGCCCTGGGGTCAGGAACAAGGACGGCACTCTGGCCGTGGGGTCAGGAAACATGGCGCACTCTGGCCATGGGGTCAGGAAACATGGCGCACTCTGGCCGTGGGGTCAGGAAACATGGCGCACTCTGGCCGCGGGATCAGGAAACATGGCGGCACTCTCACCGCGGGGTCAGGAAACATGGCAGCACTCTGGCTGTGGGGTCCCGATCAAGGACGGCACACCGGCCGTGGGGTACAGGAACTCAGCTTGTGTGGAACGAGGGAGGCTGGAGGGAAACGAGGGAGCCTGGAGGGAACAAAGCCTAAACATGATCAAGACAAGACAAGGAGGTCCATAACAAGAGTGTACAAAACAAGATGGAGCATGGCGAGACAGGAACGAGGACGTCACCCTGGCCGTGGGGTCCAGATCAAGGACAGCACACTGGCCGTGGGGTCAGGAAACATGGCGGCACTCTGGCCGTGGGGTCAGGAAACATGGGGTCCATCAAAACAAGATGGAGCATGGAGAGACAGAACAAGACAAGACCACAAATGGCAAACCCAGCTCACAAGAAACATAAGACGAGCACACAAGACGGTCCGGCCCCGAACAAAGTGATGGGGCAGACTATATACAAGACATGACGAGGACAAAACGAGCAACAGGTGGGAGAAGGCTAACGAAGACACGAGAGGAAAACACAATGCAGGTGTGGGGAGTGTAAGACACAAGTTGGGTGAGAGGGAAGGGTGAGAGGGAAAACACGTGACTGTGAGACAATAGGAAAACCTGGGACGGAACCCGGGGGCCTCACAAAAGTAATGAAAATGGTACATCTACAATGTCATATGGGATTATGTGACCAATGCACTTGGTCATAATCCAAGTGAGGGGATTTTGTGGGGCAATTTCCAGCAAAAGTGGGGACCCTTGAAATGCATTCAAGCTTGCAAGAACCATTTTTGCTATGCTGAAGCCAGGAGAAGCAAAGGACCAGATTTGACAACAGTACTGTTCCATAATCTAATGTGATTTCAGTGAGCCGTATAAACAAACTAAACCGACCCCATCACCCATTTAGCCGTCACTGAGTCGGCGCTTCATTTGGAACTGTAGCTCATTGATCTTGCCGTTTACGGTTTTCCCAACGTCTCCTCTTTTAGTGCCTGGAAACTTCTTTTTGGTGGCAACTGTAAGAGAAAATAAGGGCTTTGGCTCCATGTTGCATTATGCATTACCCAAGTTCATAGAACAGTTGCTGGTGAACACAGCTTAATTTATTCTAATCCAAGACCATAAGGCTCAAGTCCGCTCCTTTAACCCAGGAGATCAGGTTTTAGTTTTGTTGCCTATTGTTGGTTCAGCCTTGCAGGCTAGGTTTAGTGGTCCTTATGTGGTTGAGCATAAGGTTTCTGACCTGACCTACCTAGTTGTCACTCCTGATAGGAAAAAGTGCGTTCAGCTCTGCCACATTAATATGTTGAAGCCTTATCATGCTCACCATTTAGGTTTGCTCTCTGCAGAGCCTAAGGCTGAAAAAGATTTGGTTTCTGGTCCAGTCCAGCCTGTTGCTTTGTCTCCAGTGCTGAACACTTCTGTGGCTGACAACTCTGCTGTTTCTACTTTGTCTCTTACGATGACAGATTTGGGAGGGGAAGATTGCACTTTGCCCTCTGAGGATGTTTTTAGGGGTAGGTTAAAAAACTCTGAATTCTTAGAAAATATTGAACAGTTTTCACATTTGGCCTGTTCCCAGCGTTTAGATATTGTAAGTCTAATTAAATCGCATGCTTCTCTTTTTCCTGATGTTTGCTTGTTGATTGCCAAGCCAGATGGTTCTTATCGGTTTTGCACGGATTATCGACGTGTCAATGCTGTGACTAGACCTGACTGTTATCCTCTTCCCAGAATGGAAGACTGCATAGACAGTGTTGGGGCAGCCAAATTTGTTAGCAAGTTTGATTTACTCAAGGGGTACTGGCAGGTTCCCTTAACCGATCGAGCAAAAGACATCTCTGCCTTTGTTACACTCCAGGGTTTATTTTCCTATTCCGTCATGGCTTTTGGTATGCGTAATGCCCCCGCAACGTTTCAAAGGCTCATTAATTGTGTATTGTCTGGTCTTGATGGGTGCGCAGCATATTTAGATGATGTAATTGTGTTCCCTGACACCTGGTCCCAGCATTTGGACCGAATTAAAGCACTGTTTGCCCGCCTAGTGGAAGCCAACCTTAGTTAACCTGGCTAAATGTGAGTTTGCCCAAGCTATTGACCATTTTCCTGCACCAACTACCAAGAAGGAGGTGATGAGATTTTTGGGCATGTCTGGTTATTATCGTATTATTACCGTAGTTTCTCCTTTAACTGACCTCTAACTGACTGGCCTTAAGGTCCAGTTTTTTTGGTCTCCTGCTTGTCAGGAGGCATTTGAAAAGGTGAAAGCCCTGCTGTGTTGTGCTCCAGTTTTATCTGCCCCGCATTTTGACCAAGCTTTTAAACTAGCCATGGATGCTAGTGGCGTTGGTGCCGGTGTTGTGCTTATACAAGAAGATGAGGAGCACATGGAACATCCTGTTTCTCGTAAATTTAACAAACACCAATGTAACTACTCCACAATTGAGAAGGAGGCTTTGGCTCTGGTGTGGGCAGTGCAGCATGTTAATGTGTATGTTAGCTTAATGACGCATCCGGTAATTATTTTCAGACCATAATCCTTTAGTTTCTTCATCAAATGCGGAACAAAAATCAGCGCCTTATGAGCTGGAGTTTATATCTACAGGGATATAACCTACAATTTCGACACCTTAGGGGTAAGGACAATGTGGAAGCAGACGCGTTGTCCTGCAGATGTGCCGGCGTTGTGGGGGTCATGTGAGACCCTGAGCAGTATTGTTTTAACGATGGGGCAGCATTGTTCCATTTTGTTTTTCCCTCTGTTTTTGTTTTTCTCAGGAGTTGTGGAGCAGCAGTGTGGCTGGACGTGCATGATCGACATCTATGGGGCTTGAATGTTTAACTTTTGGGGACTGGTGTCCCCAGCTGGTGATAGGGGTGTTACGCCCCTTCGCCAGTAGTGGGTGTTAGTTGTCTCACCTGGTCTAATTATTTCCAGGAAATGGCGAACACCTGTATGGGGGCCTATTTAAGATGCGCTGATCCACGGGGTGCGTCCCAATAGTCGAAAAATGTAACCTTTGTAAAAATGTAAAAAAATGTAATATATACCAAACCAGAGGCCATTGTTTTTGTACGTTTTTGTATGTAAACAACTAGTTGTCCTGCAGTATTTATTCAGTTTGGAAATACGAATTTACTAGGAATTTAGCTAGCTAGGCTTAGTAATTAGCTATTTAGCTGTAAGTTAACGTGAGAACGTTAAAGCAATAAGGTACGAGACGCAGTACTATATCGTCAATATAGTCACAGTCGCGTCAGGCCGGCAACCCTTTAACTGTGACTATATTGATGATATTGTACAGCGTCAAGTTACCTTATTGCTTTTATAAAACGGTTGCCAGCTATATTGTAAATAATATATAAGGACAAGGCACACTTTTAATAAAACAATTTTTAATTAACGTTATGAATTTAATTTCAGCAGCAGAGTAAATAGTCCCCAGTGTAGCTGTTGCCATGCAACACAAACACAGCTAGGAATGGAATGCTAGTTAGCAAACCTACTAATAGCTAGCGTTATGTGCTAATAACATAACATAACATAATAATAATAATAATAATATAGTGTAATAGTTATAACGTTAGCTAAAACAGTTATCGATATATAGCCTATACAGATCTGAAGTAACGTTAACTTGCTTTCACACAACCAGGCGGGAGACTGTTTCTCACGTTAACTTACAGCTAAATAGCTAATTACTAAGCCTAGCTAGCTAAATTCCTACTAAATTCGTATTTCCAAACTGAATAAATACTGCACCTCCAACCACAAAAATGGTTTTCTAGATTAAAGTTGCTGTAACGTGCCGTATACAAACTTTTTTTATCTGCAGATTTAATGTTTTAACCGGTTTCATGAATCAGCTGTAGCTAAGCTTAAACTGTTGCTATCGTTACTAGCATAAAAGAGACAAATCTATGGCTCTCCAGTGAGAATGTCACTCCACCGTTAATTTCCTTTCCAGTAGCTTTCGATTTTATGTCCACTCACGGACATGATTTCTCTAGCCTCCAGCCCAGCATCAGAAAGTTTTTGCTGCAGACGTGCAGAGTGATATTAATTTAAACGTCCAGGTAAACAGGTGCATTATTGCATCATAGGGGTACTATATCGCGAATATAGACACAGCTTTGAATGCCTCTCAACCAATCATAATGCGTGGCCAGAATTACCCATTTTATAAATGTAAATAAATATCACCAAACCAGAGGCCATTGCATTTTTTTATATGATTGCTCATAAACCTGCACTGCTTACTTCACCACCTGGGTGTGATTTTTTATATTTGGTTGCATATCCTTTGGATGCCGTGACTTCCTGATGACTGTGACCCAACAACATCAAAAGACTCTTGATATCTTATTTTCTGGTACTCCTACAAGCGATACTATAACGTCTCTGCATTTGAATGGATCTCTATGGGAATTGGGGGGTGGGACTAAATTTAGCTGTAAATTACACTGGAACAGTATGGAACACATGGTTGGCTAAATGGCTCTAAGTCATCAAGGGCCTGACGTATCAAATGTGCCTCAAACCATGACTCTGCTGCCAGATATGCTGTAGATATGGATGGATCACTAAGGGTTGTTAGGGCTGCGGCCTCTGGCTGGACCTCCGGGCCGGGCAGCAGGGCTGCGGCCTCTGGCGGGACCTCCGGACCGGGCAGCAGGTCCCCTGGTAGGACACAGTACCCACGATGGCGAGGGTTGCCGCACCACTCACACCATGGGGACCCATCCAGCTCGTCCCAGGACTCTTCCTCCTCCGAGTCGTCCAGGGTGCACCAGTCATAGCCGAGGCAGGGGCCCAGGTCCTCCGTGACCCACCCATCCAAGTCCAGGCTTCAGTGACCAGGTCGAGGAGCTCCCCAAGGTAGTCTCGAGGGCAGGCCTCCAGGTCCTCCCAGGTGAAAGCCCTGGTCAAGGGCCCAGCTACTTTTGGGGGCTGGCTGGGAGGAAGACTAGTGCACTGAGGTCTTTGCCTCTCCTGAGCGGGGCGGCGATGATGCCTCTTGCGAGGCATGGGAAAAAATTTACAAAAATATCCAAAATAGAGGGGGAAAAAAAGAAATACTGCCTGTTCACCTGGGCCTCTTATGCCCGCGTTCTCCACCAATGATGTACAGCGCTGGGGAGTGTCACTGTACCACGTGGTGAACAGACAGGAAAACAGAAAATGGGTTAAATACAGTAGCTTTTTATAAAGCCAAAAACCAAGACACTCACTTCTCCTTGAAGGTTCAAATCAAAAGTGGGTCCCCTTTGCCTGGGTAACCAGGCCCCTTTTGTAGGGCCAAGTTAATTAATACATGGGTGACAGGTGGCCTGATTCTCATCAGCCTCACCTGTCACTCTGCAGGCGCGTAGCGCCAGTGCCGACCACCAGAGGCAGCACACCTTTCAAACTCAAAGTGCTAGAGTACAGAACCAAAATAACAACAAAATGTGTCGCTGTCCAATGAATTATGGTGCTCACTGTATATGCCATGCATCTTTACAAGTAGTTTGTCAGACAGTTCCGCATGAGCGAAGGAGAGGGGGAGAGAACAAGGAAGAAAGAGAAAAGCCTTAAGAATTTTTACCTTTCTGATAAGCTCTTGGGAAGTGCAGGTGGTTCCCAGGCAAGCTGGTTATCATGAAAGCACATACATGGCACATGTGGTCTATCCATGTTTATAGTTCTATTCTCTCAAGAGCTCATCAGAAGGGCAAAGATTTAGATTGTTTTTCTCTCTCTCTCTCACCACCCACAGAGTATGGCCCACCTCAAAGGATTTGCGATGGAAATTACTTTCATCTCTCACCTCAGGCATGAGCCATCCACACACCATTTACAACACAAATATTTATCAGAAATTAAGTTCTCCTGGGCCATGAATGAGAACCTGACATTTGTGACCAACTGCTTTCTTTGCTGCCTTTTGCTTTCTGCCCCTCTTACGTAGATCTGCATATGAAATAATGGAGGGGACTTACCACCAAAAGGAAATTCCGTAAATACCGGACTGCAAATTGTAAGTAGTGAGTCAGTCAGTATTTCCGGACCCGTCAAATCAATGGGCATAGGGTGATTAATGACTGTTCTATCAAACAGTGCTCCTTCTGCAATGGAAGCCAAGATCATCTTGTTTTAATGCATCAAGCTCGCCACAATCAAAGGGATTGAAACTGAGGCATTTCCGCTCATAATATTATCCTTAAAGGCTAGTTAAGGAGGAATGTGGAGGAATGTGTGGAATAATTCCACATTGAAAGATGAGCATGCTTAAGCTCTAATTATCACACTGGTTTGCAAAGCACAACAGCAGTGCTATTCTAGCGCAGCGGCAATGAGAATGCTGTGTACGTGCGAGAGCTGGTGCTAGTCTATTCACAAGAGGGGTTTGCTCTGCCAAAAGCTGTAAACCTTGGGAGTTATTTCTTGCTGTGGGATGTGTATGTGTGTGTGCACTTGTACAAGTACGTGTGTTTCTTAACATGTGCATTGGCAAGTCTGTACGTGCATGCGTGTGTGCATTACAACACTGAGGAATTGTGAACAGCACCATCTTGTTGTGGCCATTTTTCTTATGATGAAAAACAGCTCCTGGGTTTGTAAATAGGGACTAATGCACCCAAGGGCCACCAGCCTCAGTAGTCCCTTGCTCCTTGGCCTAATGAATTCTTAAATACAGCATTAGTCACTGAGCAGGACGGATCGATAAGCCATGTGGTAGATGTCAACGGTACTGCTGGGCATGAGCAGCTCACAGGACACCAGCTAGAATGCCTGCCACAGTCTTTTTTATTTACATGGATGAAGTGGCAACAATAAAAACAAGGCCTGTTAATTGAGCATGTCTATTCCCATCACCAAAAGAGCCTTCGGTATTTCAGTATTTCGCACAAGTAAATAAGTCTGAGTAGTAAGTAAGTGTAAGTGTATATATCGATGGCAGAGAAGTGCTACTGCAATAATAATATTTCATGTCTCATCTAAAATACATGAATCCCAGCATTTCACAGAGTTAATTGCACACACACAGTGTCACAAATATTTAAACCTTATACTTTCAATGTTTCTCATTCGCTGTGATTTCAATTTGCCTGCAGCATTGATATTCATGTCCTTGTAAACATCCAGTCTGCAAATTACATCTGTGTGTGCTGGGGCAACGATCGTGGGAGGTCAACTTTCAGGACCGATATTATGGTACTTGAGAATTCTATGAGCAAAGTGCAAATGATTATGCTTTCATAATCATCTTCCAAAGAAAATCTATCTTAATCCTTGATGACCAAGTTTCCATAACCTATAGTAACAATTATGAGTTAATTTAAGTGTAGCAATTAATATAAAATAAAGAATAAATCGATGTTCATGCAATACTATGAGCACTAAAGAAAACGTGTCAGAGATTCTGTTGCTTTCCATGAGATAGAGTCTGTAGTATTAGTTTCATGCAGAGGCATGAATAATACATTAAAGAAAGGAATTTTTTGTAAAAAACAACTAGAGCTGAGACACAATCTTGACAACAATATGCTTTCTGTGCATTTCTTCAAGACATTCTTTCACCCTCAGACAATAAATACTGGATTTGTGAGCAGCTGTAATGATGTGGAGCGCATCTAATGCAAGGAAAGACACTAACACAGACACACCAGATACAGTGTCATATTCTAGACTGAGTTTCCTGATAACGACACATCTTGAGATTTTGCTAGATCCTTCAAGTACTGTGAAAAGATATACAATATCGTGAAAATTTGGCAACGGTTTCCGAAAGCATGTCTTGAAGACATCGATCTCACGACTTACTTGAAAATACACTTAGGAACCCCTGCCTTCCCCCAGCATAACCAAGATAACTAGGCTACTGGACTAATGATGATGTCAAAACTGTATTGATTGTATTGATTAGCAGTGTTATATGCAATATTTTATAATTTCTCACAAAATAATCAACTTCATAAACTCAATGTATATGCACAGATTATAAAAATATATACTTAGTCAAGTCTTGCAAAGACTCTTGGGAAATGCATGCAGTGTTTTTTCATAGCACCTCTGTACTTACAACCATGGATACTGTGTTAACTCTATAAACTTCACCCCTAGTGGTTGAGACGTATCCGTCTGAATTACAGTATTCATGTTCGTCTAAAATTATAAACTACAACTTTAAGAAAACCCCGTAAATTTTGACGCAGTATTGTTTAAAAGGGTAGCCTCTTGCGAAAACCCGAGCTTCTCCAGTTACACTGCAGTGCAATAAATTAGGAGGGCGCTATTAATAGCCCAAAGCACTTACGACCCTCCTCTGGCTACAACCACAGACTGTAAAATGCATAAAATGCACCGTTTATACACGCTAAGAAAATCATGTTTACGTATAGAAACAATAATATTTTTTTAAAACGTTGTACAAATGAGCATTCACCGTTTTCCCTTGCTTACTGTACTATATACAGTACCTGATGCACTTTCGGTTTAGAAGACGCCTCATTTTTTTCTCAAATCTCTCGTATAAATATGTTTAAGAAACCAAGTACTTACTAGTATATTCAGCTCCAGCTGTTTTCTGATTAACCCTGAAGAGTATATCTTGTTATATTTCGCCATAGTCCCGTACAGTCGACATTTCCACAGCGACCACCCGTCGCATTTAGGGCTGAAATACGTTGCTGTTCTTCTGTAAATACACACGCGCTTTCGTGCGTTCTTTTTTAAACGTATTTAAATACATTAGGCGACGTATGTTATGGTTATTTATACTGTATGTGACTATTCCGAAATAAATGTATTCTGTAGCAAATTTCTGAATGATACAGCTTCTTCTTTTGTTTGAACTCAAAACCATGGATGTGCAGGGAATATTTTTTTATATATTGACATTTAAATAAAACTAGTAGAAACCAGGTGGAAATTGCCTCTGAAGGGCCAAAGTAAATAGAGTTAACCTTACTCTTTGAATGTCGGCACTTTCACATCCCAGAGATTCTTCTAATCTCAAGACACCTCAGAAGATGTTGTGAATTCACAACACATTTCACAGACTACTTGGTTCCACAACATGCTTCACAACATCCTTGTGAAACTCACAATGCTCTTTAAGATATTCTTCAAGATATTTTATTCAACAAATACCCTATTCTGGATTATCACCCCAGGGGAGCACAGAGCAACTAATGAACATATTTCGCCACCATTTGGACTCATATCATGGCCAGGTAACTACACAACCCAAAAGTTCTACCAAAGTTAAATTTTGGTTTAACACCAAGGGAAGGGGAAGTGGACTGAGAACACAAGAAAGCAATTGCAAATTCAGGTTACAGACAGCAGTCACTGGAGTTATTCTCAACCAGGCAGGAATCATTACTGAAAATCTTCTGTTATAGTGGTAGGAACCAGGACATGGTTCACTGCAGCTGTTACTCCAGTGATTCAATTTCAAAATGTTTTCAGCACTGAGGCGCATGCATCTTCAAACCAATGTTTTTAGCATTGATGCCGACTTCACTCCAGGGCAATGAGTCAAATGACTCCCAAGAAATGAAAATTGCTTAGCACTCCAGTGCATCATTGCAGAGCTATAGGAGAGACAGATGTGAATGAAAAGCGTTGTCATTAGTTATGCATTAAGGTGGGAAGGGGGCTTGTCAGGCTGCTCAGAGGTCAGGCTCCAGGCAATGCTTTGTGGTATATTACAGTAATCCCAGATTGCAACTGCTGCCGGGTGCACAAGGGGGAAAGTTGCCTGGTGTTGAACTTGATTACTGTGACTGAAAACAGGGTAGAGGGAGGGCTGTTGCTCTCGCATCATCATCCCTTATGGAACATGGGAGTGGGTGCACAAGGATCTCATTTGTAGCTAGCCATTGCATGTGTCGTTGGAGGCAACCCATTTGTGAGCTGTGCAGGGACTGCAGATGGAATCACCCCTGGGGGGTGGAGAGGAGGGCCCGAAGGGAGGGCTTGGAAACATGATGAATAGCCATGTCCAGCAAGGAGTGTAGGAAAGACATTCCTGCTGCTTCCTCAATTGAGCAAATAACACAGCCGAATAGCTTCACTAACACAGGAGTAAGGATGGATGGTTTTCAATGCCAAGACAGACATGGTAAGAGTACCATTTTCCAGACAAACCTCCCTTGGGGTTGCTCCAAGAAACTAAATGGATAATGAGCACCCTCATGATGCTCCCTTACAGTCCCCCCTATTGTATCTCAGAAAAGAATATCACTTATTCACCACAATGCTTTCAATTTACATTTAAATATCAGACAGGAGCTTGGGAAACATTTCCCTGGTAGTATGCATTCAAGTGTTACAAAATTAAACCCAGGGGGGCCCTCACTGCCGTACAATTACAATGAATGCCTTGAACTCACTAATATTTTCTTTGATGAAAGGGTATATTAGTGCAATCCATTTTTACACACATGCACTCCAACCATTCACATTTAGAATAGAATAACTTTTATTTTCCCATTAGGGAACTTCAGTATGGGATGTATGGGATTCAGTATATATGTCAGTATGTATGGGAGGCAGTTTCAGTAGCACTCTATACAAGGTCTACTGTTTACAACATAGAGGTGTGAATAATTCCAGAAAGACCAGAGGCAGATAAGTGTCAATATCCCAAAAAATATTTGGCCCTGTAAAACAACTGCGTGTGAGAATTGTGGTACAGTAGCATACAGGCATTATTTGTTTTGTCTGCTCAAAATAAAAACAACTGTCCTGTTTGGTTTTTCATGTAAAAGCTGAACTAAGCTTCACCTTTAATTCATTTATCTAATTTTTCTTTACCCAACAGAGCAAAACAAGTCAAAACAATAAAGATAAATAACACATGTCTTATTGGGATACTTCACTACCTGGATTTTTTCATATTGTTTTGGCTTTAGTGTATGGTTTTGATTGGCTCAGACAGTTTTGTCTATGATGAAGGACATTATAGATGCTTACACAAATTTGAAGACCTGCTGCCTTTATAATGGCTAGTACAGGGGCTTTCGTGAGTGTGCGGTTTAAGACAAAGAAAATACACTTCAAAGTCCAAACCAGCTTGTACAGCCAATGTTATGCCTCCAGAGGCTATACATGTGTACATTTGATTATTTTCCAGAATTATGTTTAATGTAGACTGAATAGAAGATTTTTAAGTATCATTTTTCAAATGGAAAAATCATTGGTATGGACACCATTCAGGTTTTACCTTGTTCTTGAAAAATGTTTCCTTTAATTTACTACATGTTTCAACCCAGAAGACCTAGTCTGGAATTAATTACAGTGATTTCAATGGGCACACAAACTGGCAAATCGCCATTCAGCCAATTTTTTGATATAGCAACTAGTGCTTCACAGTTTAGTTAGGGATTGGTACAAAGATGGTACATACCAAGTAATGTTACCAGACTTAGGGGTTGATTTACTAAGATTCCAAATAAGGGGTGTTATTTTGCGGATGCAAAATATTTCACACTTGGCGAGTGATCAACTAAGAGTGATTATGTAAATTACTCCAGCGGCAAACAGCCATATTTAAATTGGATTTTGCGTGTTTGGAATGGTTACACCTTAAGAAAATGGTCAAAAGAATGGCAGCAATGTTGCCGTGTTTATGATATTTTGTTTTAGTGTAGGGTATAGGCTACTGTTACTCTGAATGAGCTGGTGGTTTATTGCAAACTGTTTCACTGGATGTCTCTTAGTTTCTGCCGAGAATTACAGATGTTTGTCAGGACTGAAATGATCATAACTATGCTTAGCGTACTAGCACTAACTTAACTTTATTTTTGTAAAGTTTTGATTTGCTTGTTATAATATACACTGTATTGCTTGTTTGATTCAACTACGAGTTACTCTTGTATTCTGTAACATGATTGCTTCATGATGAAAAAAAATATTCTTACTGTTCATGATGTAGCCTATGTAGGCGATCCACAAATTTGTAGGCGATCACTTGTGTATTTTGAGCTTTAGCTAGAATGGGCCAGTTAATTAGCCCCCATTGTTACGCAATCATTCAGAACGTTCAGTTATGGATATTCCAAACACACTGAAAGCCATCATCTTATTGATTCTGCGTCTTTTAACACCCGCTTTCCATTTGTCCTAAAATGCACCCTGAACTTCCTTTTGGGCTTAGAAAATGACTTTACACATACTAAAGTAATCTATTTGCATGACCACCTCCCACTATTTTGCGAAATAACATAGGGACGCCTAAGTTTGCATATTCATTCAGTCTAACCTGCAAAAATGAGAAAGCAACGTATCTTTCAATTTTAGCACATGTAATCGTCTTTACACCTCGTTAGTTGATCACCTCGGATGATTTTTTGTGGGTGTACACGCAAACCTTTAGTAAAAATCAACCCCTAAAGCTTTACTTGCTATTTATTTACATTAAAAGTACACTGAAATAAACAGGTTTTCAATGCAAAATAATAAAATTAAATAGATACTTAAATTTCTTTAAAGTTACTCATTTACAGAGCACAATAATAAAAATATAAAA
The DNA here is from genome assembly GCA_029718625.1 of Synaphobranchus kaupii. Classification (NCBI taxonomy): domain Eukaryota; kingdom Metazoa; phylum Chordata; class Actinopteri; order Anguilliformes; family Synaphobranchidae; genus Synaphobranchus; species Synaphobranchus kaupii. The sequence goes on from CM056379.1 coordinate 55,136,694, forward strand.
TCAATATTAAATTAAATTAAGGGTCTGATGATCAAACAAGCCTTAAACCATCACTCTGCTGCCAGATATGCAGTAGATATGGATGGATCACTTTAAGGGTTGTTTCTCCTGACAAATTTTCCTATTTAACTCTATGGAAAAATAAGTCAGGAAAAGAAACCCTTCAAGTTATCCATCCATATCTACTGCATATCTGGCAGCAAAGTGATGGTTTAAGGCTTGTTTGATACGTCAGACCCTTGATGACTTAAGCCAGGAATACATTACCCAAATTTACAGCCGATTTTAGGGAAATCATAAGGCCGCAAGCGTTCGATCGGACCACCGTTGCTCGCATAGTGTGAGAGGGTCAATGTGCCCCAATAATTCCCTCTCCGTTTTCCCGATCCAGTCTGGGACGTCCCGATCATAATAACAACTACTTGTATTATCGACAGTTGAGTTTTCTAACCACTTTCAGCAGCATAGGATACCTGTATAGTATATATACAAAGGCATACAGAACAGCTCCGCGCGCTAGACTTTATTTGGGTCAGGGGGACTCTGTACCACTCCCTCCCATTGGCTGCCTGCAGGTGCTGTCATCCTGCAGTTTCACATCTTTCAATTGGTTTTAGGATATACTGTCTGGACTGGGTGTGTTCTGCGCTGAAATTATATAGTTTGTTTCATGTACACGCTTTAGAAATAGTCATAGTCAAACAGCTATAGGCGGTTTTCCCCAGTTAAAGCCATTCAGTGAGCTGGAATGCCATTCCATCTCAACTTTTACACCCGGAAACGGCGTTCCGGCGCGTTCTGGTCCATTAATTTCCACTACTGATTTTAGCACACGCAATCATCTTCACACGTCATTAATTGATCACCTCGGACGATTTTTTGTGGGTAGTAACAGTTTTACATGTGTTTTTGTACATGCAAACCTTTAGTAAACCTAGCTAACAAAATTAGGTCCCCGGGACGTCCCCTGAACGTCTTGAAATGTCAACAGGACATCGCCTTGACGTCTTTTTGTAGAGTTTTATAAACGTTACGTGGATGTCACAGAGAACATTCTAGTAACGTCCCCCAGACATTCATTACATGACGCTATATTGTAACCAGTAACAGACGTTGCAGGAACGTGCCCGAATTGTAACGTTCCATTCCCTTCCTGTCCTTTTTCCATGTTTTCCCCTTTTCCTTCTGTGTCATGTTGGATTCCCTTGTCCGTGTTTTCCCCTCTGCTGCAGGCTGGGCGTTTCCCCTCTGTTTCGCTCTCTTGATTTCCCACTTTAGTTTCCGCCTATCGCCTTCCCCGCTCGTTGCTTTCATTCCTCACCTGTGTTATTAGCAATCACTCCCGGTTACATTCCTCACGTGTGCTTTATTGGTTCCTATTTCACTGCCCTATTTAAACCCCCGTCTGGTTGCTAGTCGGGGCCAGTTCGTTAACTTACCTTGTTCGTTGTATGGTCTCCACGTTTCTGGTCCCGTGATTCTGAGCGTTTGGTTGTGGGTTTAATCCTCACAGCTTTCGTTTTTACCTGTCTTCCAGTTCGGTATTTATCCAGCCCGAACGTTTACTGCTTTGCATGCCTCTAACCTGTCTCCCTCTAATCACCAGCTGTTCCAGCTTCTTCCAGTCTGTAGCTATTGCAATCCCTGTGTGTGTTACGGTACCTCCAACTCCAGCTCGAGTTGCGTCCGCAGTTGGCTGCACAGCTTCGTAATCCTGCAGTGGTTCCTGTCCGGCCGTGGCTACCTCCATTGCTGCGGTTACGGTTCCAGGTTCCTCAGCAAACCCAGCTACCCCAACCGGACCTACCTGAGCTTCGCCACACAGCTCTTCCCTGCCGGGGTCTGCCGGCTACCTGCCATTACGTTCAGTCCTGTACTCGTAAATACCTCCCGGTCCAGCTCCGATCCAGTTCCAATACTAACTCACCTTCTGTTTTCTGTCCTGTTCCTGAGTGGGCCTCCCGGTCCAGTTCCAGTCCAGTCCCAGTGTGAAGTTCACCGCCTGTAAAAGTCCAGTTCCGGCTTGGAACAAGTTGCCGTTCCAAGTATCCAGTTCCTGAGTGGACCTCCCGGTCCAGTTCCAGTCCAGTCCCGGTGTGAAGTTCTCCGCTTGTAAAAGTCCAGTTCCGGCTTGGAACAAGTTGCCGTTCCAGTATCCAGTTCCTGAGTGGACCTCCCGGTCCAGTTCCAGTCCAGTCTCGGTGTGAAGTTCACCGCTTGTAAAAGTCCAGTTCCGGCTTGGAACAAGTTGCCGTTCCAGTATCCAGTTCCTGAGTGGACCTCCCGGTCCAGTTCCAGTCCAGTCTCGGTGTGAAGTTCACCGCTTGTAAAAGTCCAGTTCCGGCTTGGAACAGATTTGCCGTTCCAGAGACGCTGTCCCTGAGTGGACCACCCGGTCCAGCACAGTCCAGTTCCGGCTTGGAACACGTTCCTGGTTTTTAAGTCCAGCTCCGGCTTGGAGCAGTCCGTATCGGACGCCTGTGTTCCAGTGTAATTCTGTGTTTTCCCTTCTGTACAGCTTTGGGACTACCCCAACGCTTAATAAATATTCGTTCTGTTGAATCTGTCTCCTGGTCGTTGCACTTGGGTTCGTCCCGTATCTGGATCGTAACACGAATGTCCATATCATAGCCGAATAGGGACGTTGCTTGAATTCAAATTAAATGTCATATTGTAACCAAGCAGTGACCTTCCTAGGACTTTAATAACGTCCTAGTATTGTTTTTTGGACATCCCTAGGGAACGTCACATCATAACTTTGAGGGGACTAAAATGGTACGTCCCTGGGATGTCCACTGTTTCCTGGGCATCGACCCCTTAGAATTAATTAGATGAGTTTTTCAAAAATATATGGTGCATTTTATCAGTGCAAGAGAAAGCATTTGTACCCGAAGAGGGAGGGAATATAGCAGTGTTGATCTCGTCTCTAAAAAGCTATCATCTTTCAAAATTGCATTCATCATTTTTGCTCTATAGCATCCCAATCTGGTGAATTGCTATAATTTTCATATACCTTGCAATTTTCCCTAAAATCATTGCTGTACCATGAGCTATAGAACCCGGCCTTCAGTAACCTTGCCTTTTAACGGATGATTACTCAACCTGTTTTTCTGTTTACAATCAAACAATTGATTTGCTCAATAGCCAAGACCAATTGGTTATATGATTAGGCTACCAAGTCATTTTGAGATAGCATTCTTGTTCTTTACATAATTGACTTGTGCAGAATTTTCCTATATCCACATTTATGATGACATAAAATGTCAATGTCATGCAACGATTATGCCATTTAAATGCTCATGAAACAGCAGCACAGATTTTAGTAAATTCGTTTGCTAGCCTGTATTATATGTTGTGCTCAAGGACGTGTCCAAAGGGGTGGCAGGGGGTAGCACCCGCCCCCCCCAACACTATTGTCAATCTGAAAATGCCCAACGCTATTGGATCAGAGCTCTGTCAATCTTGTTCCTTGATCTGTGATGCGGAAGACAACAGTAACCACGTTTATCTGCACTCTCAGCATTGCTGCAGTTCTGTAATATTAATGGGAAATGAAAGAAAGAGGGAGAGACTACTACGAATGAAACACAGCTCTGTTCATGGTAAGTACACAATTGTATTTTGTGAAATATGCGGACTGGACTCTTTCATTAATGAAATAGGTGTCCGAACTGCAGATAAGTAGCTAGTTAGCAGCTAGTTGAAGGCATATAGGCTCAATTTAGTGAGAATGTGTAGGCTTGTGTTAGTGTGTGTGTGTTTGGCGGGGGGAGGTAATGTGTGTATGATAGGCTAATTTGACTTGTTATAAACATGAGAAATATCTGCATAACACAGGTTACCTTATTTCCAAATTTCCTAGAACAGCTAGAAATTTCCTAGAACAGCTAGCCTATTTGTAAAACGCCCTTTGAACTATCATAGCCTACAGGAGTTCAGTCAGGACCACTGTCATCAAAGTTAAAAGCTTTAATTAACATTATTAAAGCAACACAGTTAGGTTTGGCGGTATGTATCTGTTCAAAAAAGCCCTCCTGCCAATCCAGACAAGCATGCGGGGAGGGCAGGAGCAAAACCCCTCATAGGGGTACACTCAGAACAGATCCAGCAGCAATGTGAATGGTCTTATAGATTCCATTCCATTTAGTTTAGTACATGTAGTTGTAGATGTAGATTTAGCTATTTTTAAAGCGCTATTATATTAAGCTTAGAGAACCGGGCCTGAACCCCCGTAGAGTATGCCAAGGGTGACAGTGGAAAGGAAAAACTCGTTTGCTTTACAAAAATAAGCTTGGCCAGAACCTGACTCTGAGGAGGGAGCCCATCCGCCGCTGACCGGCACCGGTTACTGGAGAGCTGATTACAGAATACATGTAAAAAGACTAACAGGACACAAATGTCAATGAAATAATTGAGCCAGTGATGAGATTTGAAGGCCAACAGCTGGTACCATCAGGGGACAGGCATGGAGCTGGAGCTGAAGCAGCTGTGTCTGGAGGAGGGTGCTCATTCGATCTATAGCTACCGCTCCGGGCATTTGCTGAAGTGGGACAAGAGGGGAAAAAATATATAATCAGTAGAAAGCACAAATATGATTGTCAGCCCAGCAGGAGTGATAGACGCAAAAGAGGGACACTTGAGGATGGAGCAGGGGTGGAGGAGGGGTTTTCACCCGCGGCGTGCAGCAGAACAAGCGTCATGTAAGGAGCTTTTATTAACATTATTAAAGCAACTAAAAAACCCACAAAAATATATATACCATATGCCAAAACAGAAACAGCCACGTTTCTGGACAGCGGAGCTCATTGCTTCGTGGACTGAAATAATTGTTATAATAATTCTGCCATTCTGTCCGTCAGCTCAAGGATATTCTACAATTTCAGGGGAAATATACTACTCCCATGTCAGTGTAAACAAATCCTCGCGCGTTGCCAGGAATTACAAACATTAGCCATGCCAAAACAGAAGCAGCCATGTTTCTATACAGCTGAGCTCATTGCTTCGTGGATTGAAATAATTGTTGACACCGGTGTGAACAGCCTTTCGCTTCAGGATGAAGCTATTCTGTCCGTCAGCTCAAGGCCATTCTAACATGTGAATTAATATTTGGTATGTGAACCAACAAGCATGCTGGAATTTCCCCTGAGGCCGACCTTTCGCTTCAGGATGAAGCCATTCTGTCCATCACCTCAAGGCCATTCTACAATTTCAGGGGAAATATACTACTCCCATGTCAGTGTAAACGAATCCTCACTCGTTGCCAGGAATTACGAACATTAGCCATATGCCAAAACAGAACTTGATGTGGTCATTGTGGCGCCGATGTAGAAGGAGTGAGTGTTACGAACCGAATACGGGCTGGACCCAAGTGCAACGACCAGGAGACAGATTATCAGCAAGGGGTTTTATTATAAGCTTTGGGGTAGTCCCAAAGCTGTACAGAAAGGAAACACAGTATTTACACAGGGTGAGAGAGTTGGATTCGAACTGCTCCAAGCCGGAGCTGGACCTGAGTGCAGGTAGCGGGTTCCAAGCCGGAACTGGACTGTACTGGACCGGAGGTCCACTCAGGAACTGGATCCCGGAATCGGCAGGTTTGCTCCAAACCGGAACTGGACTTTAACAGGAGGTGCACGAAACACCGGAACTGGACTGGAACTGGACCGGGAGGTCCAACTGGAACTGGAATGCAGGAACAACGGGGTTGTTCCAAGCCGGAACTGGACTTTACTCTGGAGGTGCACTTAACACCGGAACTGGACTGGAACTGGACCGGGAGGTCCAACTGGAACTGGATAGCAGGAACAACGGGGTTGTTCCAAGCCGGAACTGGACTTTGGACTGGAGGTGCACTTAGCACCGGAATAGGACAGGAACTGGACCGGGAGGTCCAACTGGAACTGGATAGCAGGAACAACGGGGTTGTTCCAAGCCGGAACTGGACTTTGGACTGGAGGTGCACTTAGCACCGGAACAGGACAGGAACTGGACCGGGAGGTCCAACTGGAACTGGATATCAGGAACAACAGGGTTGTTCCAAGCCGGAACTGGACCTTGGACTGGAGGTGCACTTAGCACCGGAACAGGACAGGAACTGGACCGGGAGGTCCAACTGGAACTGGATAGCAGGAACAACTGGGTTGTTCCAAGCCGGAACTGGACTTTGGACTGGAGGTGCACTTAGCACCGGAACAGGACCGGAACTGGACCGGGAGGTCCAACAGGTACTGGGCTGGGTACAGAGGTAGGTGACCGGTTGAGCCCGGTTGGGTAGAGCTGTGTGGCGGAGCTCAGCTGCGGCTGGTAGAGGGTAGCTGGTTTGCCGAGGAACCTGGGACCGTAACCGCAGCGAAGGGATCCACTACGGCCGGACAGGAACCACTGCAGGATAGCTAGGCAGGAACCCAACAGCGGACGCACTGCGAGCTGGAGGAGGGGGCACCGCAACACACACACACGCAGACTAACAGCTACAGACTGGTAGGTGCAGGAACAGCTGGTAATTAGAGGGAGACAGGTTAGAAACACACAAACAGCAATTGTTAGGGCTAGATAGCTACCAAACTGGAGGGTAGGAGAACTGGAAGCTGAACAGGTATAAAACCCGTAACCAAGCAAACAGTAAACGTGACTAGAAACCTGAAGACCATGAAACACACAAGGTAGTTTAACGAACTGGCGCCGACTAGCAGCCAGACGGGGGTTTAAGTAGGAAGGTGAGATTGAAACTTAATGACGAACACGTGAGGAATGTAACTGAGAGTGATTGAAACAAACAGGTGCGGAATGAATGTAATGAATGGGGGAAAGAGATAGGTGGAAACCAAAGTGGAAAGCCGATAGAAACAAACAGAGGGGAAACGCCCAGCCTGTAGCAAAGGGGAAAACATGGACAGGAGAATCCAATATGACACGGAAGGAACAGGGGAAAACACGGAAAAGGACAGGAAGGGAACGGGACGTAACAGTGAGAGGTGTATAGCTCGGGAACGAGTACTGGGCAATGAGACAAGCAGGCAACGAACCAGGATCTTGGCATGGCATACGCTTTGTCGGTGATTAAAACGTGGCTCAACAGGGCTCGTATGGGGGCATCACAGCAGGCACTGGGTCTTAGAAGAGGAAGGACAAAACAGTGGGATATACAGCATCGGCAATGGATAGATCATCTTGATCAACATTTTTGGTGCATGCATTGCATTCCCCGCATTTAGGATACAATAAAAGTGGTAAGAGCCTCTAGCAGTGAGTCTAGGTAAGGTTTGAACTACCCTTGCCTTAGTGGATGCCAGTTATCTATTGTTAATGACCATTGTCATGTTCCATTGGTACTGTAGGATATGTAATATTTAGATATAAGTACACTACCCGGCACCTCCATCTCTTGCTCTCCCCCCTCTCCTTCTGTCTCTCTCTTACTCACCCCCACAAACATCAAAGATAAGCCAGTCTTTGTCATAAATTACCACCCCCCCCCCCCCCCCCCCCGCCTTTTTTTTTTTCTCACACATTAATCCAATCAGGGCAGGCTTGCCATTCCTGTGGATAATAAGGTATTTATGGGCGCTGAAGAAAAGAAGCCTCAGTTCAGTTTTGGAGTTGGTGAATTAAGCTTTTCCTCTTATTTTGTGGTGGTGGTTCCTTTCGTTCCTGTTCAGCTGGAGGGTAAATAATATTGGCAATTTCTGGCTTATCTCTCTCTTTGCTGGTATATTCTAATTAATGTCTGGTTTAATGTCTTCCTCTTTGTAAATTTTAAGTAGTCAGCCTACATTCATTAGTTAATGTATGAGTTTAAGTCATTATTCTAATTGACTGTTTTTTTCATTTAATAAAATTATTTAACATTAAGACCTGATTTAGACCTTTTTTTGACTTGTTTTGACTTCTGTCATCCCTGTTTGCTGAACGCTGTGACCCTCTGCTGCCAAAGGACTGCCAGTACTGGGGTTCTAGGGGGTAAAACTGCCCCCCCCCCCATTCCTACCACCACCTTTTAACATAAGACCATGCCAATGTTTTAAGTCCCTTTTCTAGAGTGTAGGTGCCCCCTCCAATGCTGTTCCTGGACACTTATGGACAAGTCTGCCCTATTCATGTGATTATTTGGACTGGCAATCCTGCGGACGGTACATTCTGTCCGTAAGGTTTCCCTGAATGGATTAAGTGCTTATAACATGCAGTGTTCCCCTCTTCACTTGTTGCTGTGAGTGATAAGGTCTAAGCCCTGAAGTCCCACGGTCTTCTCCTGCCACTCCCTGAAGGACACCCACAGACACAAGTTCAAACAAGTGCAACCGGTCCCACACCCTGCCGCGGGAAGCTAGCCTAGGCAACTGCCGTCAGCAGTCCACCCAACTGGACCCAGGCTAAAGGAGCCGAAATGGATTCCGACAGGGAAAGAGGCGCTTCCCTGCCTGTCAGAAGAGAGGCACTTTACCACCTGTGGATCGTCCAGCTTCCTGTCACAGGAGACAGAGCCCCCGCACACCGTGCAAAACTGGTAGAGACACTGTTGGGAGTAGGCTGCATTTCACTCACACAATTACAACATTAATGGGAAAAAGCACTGCATGTTACCCAAAGTCCAGGGAACCTCTTCTCCCTTGCCAGTCTAGATACCCTGACACTGGAGAAGGAAGAGACTGAATCAGGGTGTCATAACAGCAGGGACACAAAAGAGTGTCTAATGGAGACATGTCTCCGCACCACACCGGATCATCATGGGACATACGTCAGTGTGTCCATATATCTGCTGGCTAGCAGATCACAACGGGACTACTAAACTGGGCATGGACTAATTGTTTTAAAGATGGTTGGTGAACCATTTGGACAGTTGTTTTTGTTGTTAGCAGGTAACTGCATCTTCAATGTTGAAATGTGTAATGTGATTCCTATTTGGTGATGTAAGAATAGGTTTTTAGCGGGTGCATGCACCTATTCTTACAAGAGAGGGAATGTAGGATATGTAATATTTAGATATGTAAACTACCCAGCTCCTCCATCTCTTGCTCTCCCCCCTCTCCTTCTGTCTATCTCTCACTCACTCACCCCTACAAACATCAAAGATAAGCCAGTCTTTGTCATAAATGACCCCCCCCCCCCACCTTTTCTCACACATTAATCCAATCAGGGCAGGGATGCCATTCCTGTGGAGAATAAGGTATTTATGGGTGCTGAAGGAAAGAAGCCTCAGTTCAGTTTTGGAGTTGGTGAATTAAGCTTTTCCTCTTATTTTTGTGGTGGTGGTCTGTTTTTTTCATTTAATAAACTTATTTAACCTGAAGACCTAATTTAGACCTTGTTTTGACTTGTTGGTTGATCCACCAGGTTACTGTTCGACTTACCTATCAAAGAATTCGGTGATTTAATTGATTGTCGTCATTTTTAATAATAATTATGAAATTAAATAACGTAAAACATATTTTGAAAGTAGGTTCAGTGAGGGGTTCTAGCACGCAGTATCCCTTGTGTTCAGTATTCAGAGTGCCGAACGTTTTAACAAAGGCATTGACTGTTGGAACCGCTGGATTCAGAAAATACACATTTTACCTAATCCTCACTTACCCGACAGCACGGAGATTGAGTTTCCTTCACCAATGATTGCCCCACAACCACAACGATGCTTTTTTTCCCCCAAAAAGCACTATTATATAACTTCTGATGGTAAGGATTTAATTTCATCAGGTCATTCACCTTGTGAATGTGCAAACCCCCAGAACCACTGGAGGGCGCTGCATTGGTATAGAACTGGGTTCAACCTTTCTTACCCAGGGACCCTCGCCCAGCTCAGATGCATCCAGGGTTGCAGTACCGTCAAGGATCCCCAAGGGATGGAGTTCCGAATATTTGGAAGTTGTATAAATCATGACGAGAACATGTCGTTCCAGAGATTAAGCAGTAAAGCCCAGAAGCCCAGAAACCCAGATCTACCGGCATCATTAATTTAGAACAATTGTGCACATCGTGCCGATTCAGTAAATGCGCAAGGTGCAGAGCAAATACGAATGATAAACCTATACTTCTAGTAGCCCAACTTACTATGCACGAAGCAGTAACATAAATACCCGTTAATGGTGGTAGTATCCACATAAAACTACACGCGTAATGTTACAATGTGAAATAGGGTTCTCTGCGATCAGTAGTAGGCTAGACTAATGTAGCCTACAAAATCCATGGCAATGATGCAAATTAGCAGTAATAATGTACGAATAGACTACACCACATCGAGCATAGTGTCAGTTCAGGCAGGTCACGAGAGTGAAACCCGGCCATAGTTAATCAGCTGACAGCTCAGCTGAGTAGTGACGATTCACCCATCAGTCCATTCACATAACAAGGCGGTCTATTTAACCGCCTCGCCCTACCATGGTGGATCCCCTGCCAGCACACCCGCTGCACACAAAACCATCTTCTGCGCTGCACATCCTGCTTGTTCTACTACACGCCGGGGGAAAAGAATCGGAATCCTGCAAAATTCTACGTAAAAGCTAAGTGATGTCAAGCTCTGTATTCTTAAGTTTTATGGTCTGTTAGACAAAAGAAAAGGGCGATATATTCAAATAACATTCGGTTATTCCAAACCTGCTTCCCTGCATGCATGACTGCACACTGTCAGCGAAAACGAATAGGATTCCTGAATTTGTTGCTAAAGCTAAGTGACTGCAAGTATCGTTTAAGCTTATGGTCCGCTATGGAAACTGGCGATATTCAAATAACATTTCCCGGACAAGGAAGGGCGATATTCACGTTGCGTAAGCTGGCTATTTAAAGCGTGTGTCTTCTCGTGTAACCCGGACCTTATTGCTCGTATTCGAAACCTTCCAACAGGATTGCTAGCTGACATTAACAGACTATATTGGCTTCAGAGGCATAAAACGCACGGTAACCTTTATATGATCCTTGGGCTAACCTAAACGGTAAGCATACACCCTGCCCCGGAATATTGGTTGGTCATGTTCGTATACTCGCTGCCTCGTTCTGGAAGTGGGAGACCAAAGAGATCTGATACTTCGTGGATGCGGTCCGACTAGGCTAATCATTGAGCTGGCTTCTGATACGAGAGGTTCGTGGCTGTTCACGGAGGCTGATACGTAAGTGGGGAGAAAATGAATAAATAAACAAATGCGACAAATGATTAGTCTACATAGTTCACGTCCTAACGCACTGCTGCTCCAACTATTATCGTAACTAGTTCTGCGTGTGTAATCGGTAATGATGTGAAGACTAGGCCTACCGTTAACCTGGTATGTAATTATACATTCTATATCTTGCACGTTATTGCGTTGGCCGATCTGTATCCTGCATGGTATTTTAATTTATCGGGACATAATTGCGCTTGTAGGCCTAGCCTACTGCATCTGCGTAGCCTACTCGGATACCTAGCTAATAGTTTTCAGGTTGAATTTAAGTGTTGTAGCCTATTTCATCATTATTACGGCTAAATTATATCATTGCCAGGGATTTGTAGGCTATATTACCCTAGCATACTACTGATTGCAGCCAACCCTAATTCACATTGCAACATTACGCGTGTAGTTTTTTGTGGATACTACTAGGGGAGAACCGGGACGAAAGAAACACGGGACGAAAGAATAACATTGATTTTCGCGAAAACTACAGAAACCCGAATACCGTAGATCAGTCAGTATGTGACACGTGTAATCATTTCACTCTGCAAAGAACCAGTGATGTGCGTCCCGTTTTTGCGGAGTGCTAGACCAAAGTTATTTTGACCGCTGAAAGTAAAATATCGAAACCGGAAGTGTTTTTCGGTCGTATAAGTGTGTTCATGTTTGAATTTTCCAAACATGCATAATTTTCTTAATACAACTGGGGACTAAAGGACAGCATAGGTTCGAATGTGATGCTTGCGAGAATTAGCTGATAGCCAAGTTGAAAGCAAGCGAGACACGAGCGGGACGAAAGACACACTGTTAAAAGGCAGTGGTGAAAATAAATGCACAACCTTGGAATACGTATTGACCCCATCAGAACCGAGTATTCAACAATGCCGTGGTATAAATGAATGTAATGTATAATAAGCATTAATAAATTATGTCTGGTAGCTATTAATAAAGGTGAGTTGCTATTAAATCATCAATTTCAGACCGTTTAACGTTTGAGATGCAAAATTCAATTAATTATGCAACATGATGCTCTCGACGCATGGTTGATTTTCATGGATTTTAAACTTATAGCAAGTGGGTAGGCGGAGCAAGAGGTCCAATTTCGGGGCTGGAAGATTCGCACTTGGATTAAAGCCTTGCCTTTTCATAACGACTACGTCGAAACATCAGTTACTTTTAAATTCTTTACCGACGCAGCGCTTTCTATTGCTTTTGGGGGTTTATAATACTATGGTTGCAGAAACATGGCCTAAAGAGCTGCAAACTCTGCCTCGCAATATTCAATTTATAGCTTTGCTCGAACTATACCCAATCATCGTTGCTTGCATCCTATGGGAACAGCTGGCCAAGGAAACTAATTTTGGCCTATTGCGACAACCAAGCCACCGTCAACATCATTAACAAAGGATGCTCGTCTGTCCCTTTCATCAATAGGCTAGTAGACGCCTGGACTGGATTGCGTTATGCATAATTGGATTTGGACTTGCGTTATGAAAAATTCACGCTTCGCGCTGTTCTTGCATATACTACAAATACAACTTCAGTAGTTAGAATGGCCCTAGGCATACGGGCGCCATGAAGCCAATGTTACGCACAGCATCCTCCCTGACGTCAGGGAGAAGACCAACAGGCGTTGGTATGGTATTAATTGGCATTTGACCTGAGGGATGAAGAGCTTCCCCCCATAAGCATGCCGGCTTCATCAGTAGCCGAAAGGTCACACATAGCTTTTAGGTGGTTGGTACATATACATATACTACAAATACAACTCCAGTAGTTTGAATGGCCCTAGGCATACGGGCGCCATGAAGCCAATGTTACGCACAGCATCCTCCCTGACGTCAGGGAGAAGACCAACAGGCGTTGGTATGGTATTAATTGGCATTTGACCTGAGGGATGAAGAGCTTCTCCCCATAAGCATGCCGGCTTCATCAGTAGCCGAAAGGTCACACATAGCTTTTAGGTGGTTGGTACATATACATATACTACAAATACTACTCCAGTAGTTCGAATGGCCCTAGGCATACGGGCGCCATGAAGCCAATGTTACGCACAGCATCCTCCCTGACGTCAGGGAGAAGACCAACAGGCGTTGGTATGGTATTAATTGGCATTGACCTGAGGGACGAAGAGCTTCTCCCCATAAGCATGCCGGCTTCATCCGTAGCCAAAAAGTTCACACATAGCTTTTAGGTGGTTGGTACATATACTACAAATACAACTTCAGTAGTTAGAATGGCCCTAGGCATACGGGCGCCATGAAGCCAATGTTACGCACAGCATCCTCCATGACCGTTAGGGAGAAGACCAACAGGCGTTGGTATGATATTAATTGGCAGTGACCTGAAGGGATGAAGAGCTTCTCCCATAGGCATGCCGGCTTCATCCGTAGCCGAAAGGTCACACATAGTCCTTCATCACTACACATAGAACTCCCCTGATTAGTTTTGCTCCCATGGAAGTCCAACAGGCGTTGGTACACATAGCCACTGATCCACGTAATGTTAGAAGACCGAGAGCTGGAAGGTCACACAGTTTTTCATCACTACACATATAACTCCCCTGATTAGTTTTGCTCCCATGGAAGTCCAACAGGCGTTGGTACACATAGCCACTGATCCACGTAATTTTGAAGGACCGAGAGCGGTAGGTCACACAATTTTTATCACTACACTTAGAACTCCCCTGATTAGTTTTGCTCCCATGGAAGTCCAACAGGCGTTGGTACACACAGCCACTGATCCACGTAAATGTAAAGGGGCCTTGGGTTGAAGGACAGGATGGCTACATCGGTAGCTGAAAGGTCACACATTGTTATTCACCACTACACATAGAATTTCCCTGGGTAATCCAATGTCTGGCTCCCAGGGGAAGTCCAACATGCGTTGGTACACATAGCTACTGATCCGTGTAACGTTTAAAAGGCCTCGAGCTGAAGGACAGGATGGCTTCATCGGTAGCCGGAAGGTCACACATTGTTCTTTATCACTGCACATAAACTTCTTGGGGTTAGTCATACTATACTCTGGCACACGGGGGAGTCCAACAAGCGTTGGTACACTTAGCCACTGATCCATGTAACGTTAAAGGACCTTGTGCTGAAGGACAGCATGGCTTCATCGGTAGCCAGAGGTCACACATCGTTCTTTATCACTACACGTAGAACTTCCTGGGGTTATTTTGCACTGCATCTGGCACAGGGGAGTCCAACGGGCGTTGGTGCACATAGCCACTGATCCATGTTACGTTAGACGGACCTTGTGCTGAAGGACAGTATGGCTTCATCGGTAGCCAGAAGGTCACACATTGTTCTTCATCACTACACATGGATTCATGGGGTTGGTCCGCACTCCGTCTGGCGCACGGGGGAGTCCAACAGGCGTTGGTGCACATGACATTGATCGTTGTGGTATTGGGGGATCCTTGAGCAGATGGACAGATCGGCTTCCTCCGAGGCGAGCGGTCGTTGCACGGTCATCACGTGTGCACATGCTGGCAGCACTTGGCGTATGGTTGTTTTTTGGGGTTGTGCAGCTGCCCTCGCCGCCATACCCATGCTTGCTTGCGTGGATGGGCGGGAGGGCTTGGTGAACAGAACCATACCGCCAAACCTAAAATGTATTGTTTCATAATGTCAATAAAGTTATTTGAACAACAGTGGCCTGACTGAAATCGAGCATAGCATCAGTTCAGGCAGGTCACGAGAGTGAAACCCGGCCATAGTTAATCAGCTGACAGCTCAGCTGAGTAGTGACGATTCACCCATCAGTCCATTCACATAACAAGGCGGTCTATTTAACCGCCTCGCCCTACCATGGTGGATCCCCTGCCAGCACACCCGCTGCACACAAAACCCCCTCCCTCCACCCCAGCTCCATCCTCTTCAGTTTCCCATTGCGCACATACACCTAGACTATATCGCTCCTGCATGAATCACTAACATTTTCGAGTGCCTACTGATTTCTTTTCCTCTTTCCTTCCCGCTTCGGCATCCGCCGGAGCGGTAGCTATAGATCAACAAACATCGTTCTCCAGAAGCAGACGGTCAGCTCCAGCTCCATGCATGTACCCAGCTATGATGCACCTGCCGGGCTTCAATCAGTCTTCCTCACCGGCTCCTTATACATTGACATTTTCATATGTTCGGTCTACAAATTTCTATTCTGTAATCAGCATTTAGTAACCGGTGCCAGTCAGCGGCGGATGGACTTCCCCCTCAGAGTCAGGTTCTGCCCAAGGTTTCTTCCTGCTAACAGCAGGGAGTTTTTCCTTGCCACCGTCGCCTTAGGCATGCTCTACGGGGTTTCAGGCCCGGTTCCTTGTAAATTGTTGTGATAATGACACTTAAAAGTGCCATTTATATATATGTATATATATACATAACTGACTGAATGGATTCTGTCAAAACCATTCTCAGTGCTGCGGTTCTGTTCTAGCGTAACCCTAATGGGGGTTGTGCAGCTGCCCTCGCCGCCATACCCATGCTTGCTTGCGTGGATGGGCGGGAGGGCTTGGTGAACAGAACCATACCGCCAAACCTAAAATGTATTGTTTCATAATGTCAATAAAGTTATTTGAACAACAGTGGCCTGACTGAAATAAATTCAACCTGATAACTAGTAGCTAGCTATCCGAATTGGCTACGCAAATGCAGTAGGCCTACAAGAGCAATTATGTCGTGATAAATGCAAAAATACCATGCAGGTTACAGATCAGGCCAACGCAATAACGTGTAAGATATGGAATATGAATATAGAATATAAAATACTTATGCTGGTCAACTGTAGGCCTAGCCTTCACATAATTTACCGATTACTCACACTGAACTGGTTACGAACTGGTTACTGGTTCTCTCGTATCAGAAGTCAGCTCAACGAATAGCCTAGTCAAACCAACGTCCACAATTTATCAAAATCCCTTTGGTCGCCCACTTCCAGAGCGAGTCAGCGACGTACAGCCTATAGTACAGGACCAACCAATGTTCCAAGGCAGAATGTATAGGCCTACTGCTTAGGTTAGCCCAGAGATTATATAAACGTCAATGTGCATTTTTTAATGCCTCTAAAACCAAGATAGTCTGTTAATGTTAGCTAGCATCCGCCGGTTGTAAGATTTCGAATAAAACAAGCAAGGCGGTCCAGGTTACACAACAGGACGCACGCTTTAAATAGCCATAGCCTACGAAAATTGAATATATCGCCCTTTCCTCTATCCGGGGCGGGCGGCGGCTATTAGCTAGCCTACTTGTTGCGGTTAGAGCATATGAGCTAAAAGGGCTAGTGGAATATATGAGATCAGCGCAGATAGTTTAGTCTGGCAGCTGCAGCATGCATGCAGAAGGAAGCACGTTTAAAATAACCTAATGTTATTTGAATACATCACCCCTTTCCTTTGTCTAGCTGACCATAAGCTTAACACAGAACTTGCAGTCACTTAGCTTTTTATGCTTTTAATTTCAGGAATCCAATTATTTTTCACTGGCAGTGTGCAGCATGCAGCCCTGCATGCAAAAGAAGCACGTTTAAAATTACGGAATGTTATTTGAATATATCGCCCTTTTTTACTTATGGTCTAGCGGACCATAAAGTTTAAGAACATTTAGTTTTTATGCAGAAATGGCAGGATTGCAGGTTTTTCACCTGCGTTGTGCAGCAGAACAAGCGTCATGTAAGGAGAGGGCATTACAATTTTTCTCAATTGTTTACACACTAACACTGGAACTTAAGACACAATGACCACAGGTGATCAGAGAGGCAGAGGAGTGAGGGTAAGAGGAGCACGAGGAAGAGCAAGAAGGAGAGCCATTATCTCTGATGAGATTTGAGCCACGGTGGTTGACCATGTGGTCCACCATGGTTTGACCATGAGGGAGACTGGCCAGAGGGTTCAACCCAACTTGAGCCGATTCTCAGTTGTTGATGAGGTCCTGTGGCCAGACAGGAACCGAAGACAGGATGCAGCCTAGTTCTTTTCTTTTCTTTTTTTTTTTTACTGTACAGGCCTATTTTCTATTGTTTGTTCTGTACAAATCATTTTACACATCCAGTTGTGTTTGCTGTGATGTATAGGCTACAGTATTTTGGGAAAGAATACAGAATATATTTTTGTTGTTACTGTGTATTTGTGTGTTGTTTTATATTTGAGTATAAAAACATTAGACAGTAATATTTTACAACAGGAGTAAGTGTAACACTGAACATACAAAGGCATAATTCTCCTGATAAGGCATTCATACTAGTGTTTTCCATTCAGCACATAAGTGTTCAATTGGTTCTTGGAAATGTCTACTCATATGATGGTCTGTGTGTGTCATTTGAATACAAAATACCATTTTGAGAAGACATTTATTGTTTTTAAGGCAAAGTTTCATTTTGTGGGGTTTTGCATTTTGTGTGTGTGTTTTTTGATTTGAGTTTTGAGAAAATGAGGTATGCTTTCAGAAAACGTGTAAAAAATTTAGAAAAACTGTAAATAGACCGCCATGTGATGTGAATGGACTGTGATAGGTGAATCACTATAGCTGAGCAGTCAGCTGATTCGACCGGAGCTTCACTCACGTGACCTGGCTGAACTAACGCTACGCTCGATTTGTCAAAATGTCTGTTTTTTTTGTAAAGTTGTAACTTAATTTATAATTTCAGAGAAGTATGAATAGACTACTATAATTTGGATGTCAACTACTACCACTTTCCCTTGTCATTCAGCGTTGCACCACCACATAAATGGAAAATAGACAGAAACAGTATGTGTTCTTATATTAAACCCCTGAGTTTGGCTATGTTGCACGACGATATAATGGCCGTTGCCAACTTTCGCGGACTCGTGTGCTTTTTTTAAGATAGCGTGAAGCTTTTGGTATCAAATGAAATGAAACAATCAGATGAATCCAAAGGTTCCAAGTATGTCGTACTAGCTTGTCGGGAAGTGGGGAAAATAATGGTCGAATGTTTCGGACAAAATCTTGACGAGGAAAAAAAAAGGTTACGGCTATTTTCAAAGGGGTCACTTGGTACCTTATAATATCTGAATGAAAATGGGCTCAATGGAAGCATAAGCGTCTTTACAGCCATGCCAATTTTCTGCTAGTCTCATACAGTTTTATGGCAAAACCGTGCAGAGATATGAATGCCATGCAGAGGTGTGCTTTTAGTTTATATTTGCTTGCTTCTTGCTTACTTCTGCATAATGTGGTTGTGTGAGAATTGCAAAATGGATATGGCTGCAAAGCCGAGACTCTTGTGAATCCAATGATCATTTCATTGGCTGTTTTGACCATGCTGGTCTTTAAGCCCTAGACCCTGAGCCGACCAGAGGAGGATGGGTTCCCCCCTTGAGTCCTCCCAAGGTTTCTTCCTAGTTACACCAAGGAGTTTTTCCTTGCCACTGTTGCCTTTGGCTTGCTCTTATGGGGGGTTTAGGCTGGGTTTTTCTGTGAAGCGCATTGTGACAACTAGTTGAGAAATGCGCTATATAAATAAATATTGATTTGATTTGAGATAATGTGAGTCTCTGTACTATAGTAGCATTGCATTGTGTAATATTAAGACATAATGGTTTGTATTTACTTTTTAGGGCGAGTTTAGTTTAAAAAAATTAAACAATGAAAAAAGATATTAAAGAGTTCTTCATACAAAAGAAGAAACAATGTTACAGGGATAGTGAAGGTCTAGAGACAGACACAGACCTCTCTCTCTCTCTCTGCAATGGTTGAAAATAAAGTTGAATGAAACATTAATGCATGTGTGATATTTTGTATAAAATTTTGTATTGATGTGTTGTCTGCTCCATGCAAAACAGTCAATCAGTACAATGTATCATATGCCACTTTCGCGTTCTCCCCTCCGAGCTGTGCACTTGTCTACCTGCTAAGCCCAGGCCGTTTGTTATCATTGTGTCTACGTGTATTCCAGTCTGTGTCTTACGTTTCCCCTGTTATTATATTATTGGTCCTTGTTAACCCTCATTGTTCTCACCTGTGTACTCTCCCATTTCCCCTCATCTTCACACATGATTCCTTTTGTGTAATCTTCTCTGTGTATTTAAACCCTGTTATTTCAGTCTGTCTTCACGAGTTCCTCACTAATTATTTGCTTCTGTGTTGCTTTCTGTTTTTCCGAGTATCTGCCCGAGTTTTCTGTTTCTTCCTTAGTATCTGTCTCCTAGTTTTTGTTATCCCTAGTTTTTCACCTGTTGTTGTTTTTGTTTTGTATTCAGTTTGTTTTGTTTTCTTTTTGTTCCTCCTACGCCTCCCCGGTTTTGACCCCTGCCTGTGTTCTCACGACCCTGTTTTTGGATTCTGTTTTTGTGCCTTTGCTGTGCCTTCCCAGTTCCGACCCCTGCCTGTTACTTGACCACTCTTTGGCCTGTGTTTTGTATCCTTGCCTGTCTCCCCGGGTTTTCGACCCTGCCTGTTTGTACCACGGATCACTGCCTTGCCCTGCATTAAACTTTAAAAAAAAAAAAAAACGTTTTTTTTGGATTCCTGTATAGCCTCTCATTTGGGAAAGAGGCAGGGGACTGCGCCTACCCTTGCTAGGTTGAGACTCTGTGTTCTATCTTGCTACTCCTTAGCTAAGTTCACAGTTCACCTGAAATAAGGACGGGTGATCGCTGAGTCACACCATACGTCCGAGTTTCACAAGGCTGAAGCCGCCTAGCTAATATTCTCACCACTAGCTCACGCTACTGCCATTGCTGTGGGTAGGGAGCAGCGCCGACATTCGAGCGCCTATTCTCACGAGCGTTGGCCATTGCTTCTGACACACACATCTCTGTCCCTGTGTTTGACCTATTCTCTTAATGCATTCAAGCGGATTTCATTACACCTTAGAATATATTCTTATTGTGACAGAATATTTTCTGGGCTTATATTTGTCCCATCACTGGTTTATAAGAATTTTGTTTCCTAAATAAGTAATTTTTATTTTTTTTATTTAATAAAATTTAACAAAAAAAACATTGAGAATCTCATACCAGAAGACATTCTCATTAATTCCATACAGTTTTATCTCTTCCATTTTTTGGGATTAAGAGATTTGACTATTTCATACCAGCATTCCACATGCCCTACTGCTGTGACAAGTGTTCTGCAAGCTTGGCTTCGCCTGATGCCCACTCAATCTGTAAAACGTGCCTGGGCTTAGAGCACGCCATTCAGGCTGTCTCCCTTTGAGTGCATGTTTTGTGCTACTCTTGGTCCATGCCTGTGCGAGGCATGCTTGGCTATGATGCATGAGGCTTCCATTAAGAACCAAGTCAGTGCACGTGCCCCCAAGTGCCGGCAGCCTCCCTCTTCTGACACACGCTCTGAGAAACTAGAAAGTGAAGCCCCTTCTACCACAGCTGACATGCAGGTGCTTCTTACCAAGGTTCTGGAGGCTCTTGGCATGAACACAGGTAATGCCAGCATGATATAATCTATGTTCCCCAGTGTACCCAGGTCTCACAGGCACTGGGTCAGACCTGGGCAAAATACTAGGATCCACATTTTAAGTCACTGTAGACCTTAGACCTTTTATTTCCTCTCCCGAGAAGCTTGGACTGGACCTGGAACAGCCTTTATACATTTTTTTCCACTGTGGTTTTTCACTGGAAACATTGATGTCATTCTTTTCACCATTTTCTTACGAAATATATATATTTTTACAGTGTAACCATAACAAACTGGCGAAATCTCTCATTTAAATATGACTATTTGTGGCTCGATTAATTTACATAATGACTCAGATCACCCGCAAAGTGTGAAATGATAACATGTGCAAATACTTTGGCTGCACAGACAAAATATCACCCCTTATTTGAGACACTGGGAGCAGGGAAAACAGTCGAGTGTAAACGAGTGTCATACTTTCTATTTGGTTTAGTTTACTAATTATGCAACAGCACAGAAAAGATTGAGGATTATTGATTGCAGTCAGATACTGCATATTCATATACTTAATGTCGCTGGCTGATGTATATACAGTATATACTAGTATACTATATATACAAATAAAGTATTTTCAATTGTCGAAATTTAAATAAATTAAAATCGTACTTATGATAACTATACTTGAGAAGGGTATGGTGCCTGAGTGACGTGATGACTTATGGCAGATAAGCATCAAAGGGGGACTAAGATTTTAGGATTGACGTTATACCACTCAAGTCTCAATTTATCTATCAGCCATTCCTGCTGCCTGGACAGTTTCAGCAAACTTATCATAACTACAAGAGAGTGGTGTTGTTACTGGTGTGCATAGAAATTAATTATAGAATAGCATCTGGGAGTGAGTGATTGAGAACTAATCCAATTGAAGAGACTTTATTACCAGTACAATAGACTTTTTCCTGGTGAGGCCTCTGGAAGCCGGACCATCATACCCCCGACTGACTGGCAGACTGATTTGTTTTTGGAAGCCAGACACTGACGTCCTTAAAGCAGTCACACTATTTTGAACATACACTGTACACAAAGACTGAGAAGGGGTAGCCATTCTGTTTGGTGTGATGCTTTGCCGCTAATGGCTGACTCTCCTGGACTCAGATTAAAACTACTGAGCCACTTCCCAACAACATTGGAACGATGCCTCATCATTTCTTAAACTGCTTTCGCGCCATTTTATTCCCCTCAGAGCTGTTCTGCCTCTTTTTCCAAAACAGGTGGATAGGAGGAATATTTATATTGACTGAAGTGGATTTTTTTTCAGGAACTTTGAGCAGAAAGCACACAGCCATGTCCTTGAGATTATAATAATTAGCAAGGCAGCATTGAGTAAACGCGCTCGCTTCAGTGTTCCCAGAAATACAAGGCATGGAAAATGCATTACTTGGCACAGAGTGTATTGCACCACACAAGCAAACTCTGACCTTGGGTCTGGGTATCAGCGAGCACTGATTATCTTGGTGTATAGTCGCCTTTGAAACAACTTATTTCTCCCCAAGTGAAAGCAACGAGAGTAACTGGGGTAAAATCAGCTAATCATGCCACTTTCCGAATGATATCCCCCATCCTCTCATCTGCAGGTGCCATTTCCTCCACCTGTACCGGCAGGAATTTTTTATGAAGGGTTATTTTCACTTTGTTTTATCTTTGTATAGCTGTAGTTCGCTATTCAGAGGAAGCACTATATACAGCCTTGGATAACCTCTTCCACAGCTTTTGAGCTAGGCTGCACACCACTACCCAAAAAGCATGCGTTTATTTTCATACACTTCATTCAGAAGCAGTTAAATTTCACCCTCACAAAAAAGTTCTTCTTTGCTTTCTGTTTCCCGCCATGACCTTGAATACTGAGAAAACCCCATTGGCATGTGCGTTGGCCTTGCCACTACAAATATGGTAGTAAATGGGCATGTGAGTAGGGTAATTCATAATGATGTGCACGTGCTTCCTAATATACAATCAAGTGTGATTTATCAACCTGCGAACACACTTACACTCAGATGAGTGGTTTATGCCAGTTTGATGAATCACACGTGAGATTTTCATACACAAGTTTTTTCGCTCATATATACGCTTATTTTCTACGAACATATTGATAAATGAGGCCCACTGTCTTTAGTAAAACATTGTTACTCTGATTGCCTCCTTGACAGCTGGTTTCTGCTGTACAGTTCAGCAAACACACATTAAATAAAAGACAAGGAAGCAAATTGATAGTTACCAGGCAACATAAGAACAATAGTTTTTTGTTTATAACAAACAGTCAGTCTTCTCAACTGGGTGGGTCTATCTTTTTTCTGATATACCTAAAAGGGTCTCATTTCTTCTCATGATTCTATGATGCATTAACTCAATGCCGGGCCCCAAGCAACGAAGAAAAAGAAAAAGAAAAAAAAACTTCAAACCGAGAAGTCTACACGCCAGGCACGTGCACAGATAGACACAACCATGTACTGCAGCATATGCCCCCTGCCCTGAGACAGCTAAAGTGCCCTTTTGGCTGCAGCGGTTTATTTATTTTACAATTTTGTAAGATTTATGCTACCATGCTGTTGTAACTGTGCTTGGAATTAGCAGATGAAGGCTCAAACTTAGGTTTTCTTTGTTTTGTTTTTTTTGTTTTTTTCCCCTCCCCCAGTTTAAGGGTTGTTTCTCCTGACTCATTTTCCGATTGAACGCTATGGAAAAATAAGTTAGGAGAAGAAACACTTACAGTGGGTATAATGGGGGAGTCGGATTCGGAGGAGCAGACACGAAAGAGAGGAATCTAAAATTAAACCACGGAGTGGAATACCAGTAAAGCGGAACCGTGTCCATGGCAGGGAAGGAAAACACAAAGAAATAGGGAACAAAAATCCTGGCGTAGCCAAAGAAAAACAACCCAAAAAATAGGGCGAGGCTGGAGACTCGAGCAGAGTACAGGCAGAAAATACCTCTGACTCTCAATAAGAGAGAGGACTAAACGGAGGTAAGTAAAACGGAAACTAAATGATAGCGACCCACAATAATAGGGAGAAAAAACTTTAAGGCTTGAGTATAGGTAGAAAAAAGGAAATATAATCTCTCTCTCTCAATACCAGACTGCAGTAACAAAGCAAAAACTGTCTCAGCGAAAACAGAACAGGAGAACAGAAACAAGGGACAGAGAATGCAAAAGTGAAACAACAAAATCCAAAAGGAACACTAATGCATAGAAAGGCAAGTCCCACGTTACTCCAAAGCAAGGCGATGGAGCAAAGTGGTCTCCTTAAAATGCTTAAGCCTATACCGTACCGGCAACGTGTAGTTTGGAAGACAACACCGAAGCACTGGAAAACGGAAACTCAGAGCTTATATAGCCAGCAGGTAACCTAGAACAGGTGTGAGTAATAAGCGCCGTGACAGGGCGAAAACCCAGAACGGAAGACGGAAAAATAAGGCAAGAGCACCCTCGTGCCGCTCCGAGGGAGAACGGCCGCAGAAATAAAAAGAGGATGCCAGAACCATGACAGTGGGGTGCAAAAATTTGGCTTTGTCAGTCCAAAGCACATTGTTCCAAAATGCGTGAGGCTTCTCAAGGTTTTCTTTCTCGTACTTCAGAAGCTTTAAAGGACCACTGCAATACGGAATATTTTCTTTGTATTGGGATACATGTGTCCCCTCATGAAATCATCAATGTATTATTTTTTTTTAAATTACTGATTGAAAATTATAGCCAATTTTTGCATATCTTAAATGACTTTCGCACGTAACTACGCCCCGCCCCCTAAAAAAATTGAGGTTGTCAAGCTGTAGATCACATGACCTTCTGATGTCAACTAAGGAACAATTAGATCGGGCTGGCCACGGCCTTTCACTACTTTCTATAGCTTTTACACGCGTGGTTTCCTATTGTTAGCTTGTATTGTATAAAAGTTTTTGGAGGTTTTAAGAAGTTTTAAAAAACAAGATGCATTGTAGCTGGTTGTATCAATACAACAAAGAGTAAGCCTCCATTTGTTTCCCAAAGACGCGAATCTATCGCATAGTTAACTATCGATATTAACTATTTCTGAAATAAATAGCTAGCTAGACTATTGCATTCTGGCATGGATGTCTTGTATTTTTCCTTTTGGTTTCATGGCATATAGCTAACATTACCAACAGTGTTTGGCTAATGTTTTTAGCTTGTCTGGCAAAGCATGGTTTGCTACAGTGGTTACTTCGCAACGAATCAGTGAGTCTGCTGTTTACAGCCAGATTTAGCTGCAAATTACACTGCAACAGTATGGAACACATGGTTGGCTAAATGGCTCTAAGTCAACAAGGGTCTGACATATCAAACAAGCCATAAATCACTCTGCTGCCAGAAATACAGTAGATATTTCCATAGAGATCAATAGGAAAATTTGTCAGGAGAAAGAACCATTAAAGTGATCCATCCATATCTACTGCATATCTGGCAGCAGTGATATTTGAGGCTCATTTGATACCTCAGACCCTTGATGACTTACAGCCATTTTACCAACCATGTACTCCATACTGTTCCAGCATAATTTACAGCTAAATCTAGTCCCACCCCCCAGTTCCCATAGAGATCCATTCAAATGCAGAGACGTTATAGTATCACTTGTAAGAGTACCAGAAAATAAGATATCAAGAGTCAACTTAGTGTATATAAACTTCTGACCCACTAGAATCGTGATATAGTGAATTAAAAGTGAAATAATCTGTCTGTAAACAATTGTTGGAAAATTTACTTGTGTCATGCACAAAGTAGATGTCCTAACTGACTTGCTAACACTATAGTTTGCTAACATGAAATCTGTGGAGTGGTTAAAAAAAATATATAAAAAAATATAAAAAAGAGTTTTAATGACTTCAACCTAAGTGTATGTAAACTTCCAGCTTCAACTGCAATAATAGCCCATTACTTGCAACCACTGTCCAATGGAAGTGGAAACAGAAGTCTCGGGAAGGAAATGTAATTCATACATCAAATTAATTTTCGGAAATGCCTTAATACCAAGTAAGGCAAACAAAGAAAATATACTACTGTACGGGAACAACAAACCTGTAAAGATGGGCGCTATCTGTGCATTTCATCGTCTAATTAACCACATTCCCCAAGTGGCTTTCTCACCAATTATATGATAATCCTCAGAGGGCTCCATCACTTGCTTAAATACCACATTATTGTGTTTGTTTAATCACACACCCACATTTTACTCCACTCCCACGTACCATTTTAGTTCTAGGAAGGGGAGGGGGGGATTCTGACACCTAATCCTGAAACACAATGGTCCCAATGGTGGAACAGTGATTCAATACGCACCACAGAGCAACAAATAAAACTTCCGGTCTCTACCTCTGCCATCTGTTTGGGAAATCACGCAGCCACACGTAGTCTTCACCTCCAAAGCACAGCTCAGGGATGTGCACAGTTGAGACACCATTTGCAAAATAACTTATTTACAGTAAAAGCTGTAGTGAAGGACTCCCCGACATCAATACTTGGATAAGGGACAAAGGATGAACAAACTGAAAGAAGGGCAAGCTTCCACACCACATGCTTAGCCGCCTCCATCCCATCTGTCTCTGTTTAGGAAGCCAGAAAAAACAGCCATCCTGAAAAACACACAATTATTCACTCGTCATGGTGAGGTGAATAAATCAGGCATCGGTATGTTTCTGGACATTTCAAAGTTTTGCCCATTTTGTTACTGTGATTGCAAAGCAACAATTGTTGTCTGACAGTGAACTTAGTGTGATTGCAAAGCAACACGCTATTGCCATCTGACAGTGAGCTTATTAGTGTGATAGCGAGGCAACACTATTTGTAAAAATGAAGTTGTTGCTGGTTAGGATGTGTGGAATCACCGTAGGCGTCCAGTAAGGCGTAGATAAAGTGTACCGATTTATTTCTGAATGCCACCACCGAGCCAAACAGTAATGGTTCTAACATGGATAAATAGAATAAAAAATTTTTTTTATACAAAATATGTCCTTGGACAGCTTTCGAGTTGGATGCACCAACCCAACTCTCAAATGTCCCGCACAATGTACATGTATACAACTTTACGAAATTTCGAACAGATTGAGATATTTAACATTTGTCAAAAAAATTCCCATAGAGAATGAATAGCAAAAAAAATTTAGTTATTTACCATCTCAATAACTGAGACAGTATATGATATATGAGCTTTGGCACCATGGTCAGGTATGTCGGCCATTAGATGCCCATATAGTATAACCCCAATTGGCCACTACAATAAGATTTAAAAAGGAAATACATAACTTTCCACAAAACTTTACACAATTTCCTGAATCCACTATTAGTCCACTAAAGTACCCCCAGATGGATAGTCCACCATTTACCATTTGTGGAAAAGGTTATTCCCCAATGGGTCTTTTGTTTCTGGACCAACCTGCATCAAATTTGCTGCATAGCTTTATTAGCCAAAGATGCACATAATATTTAAACCGGCACAATCACATAAGCATTGGCCACCACTGACCAATGAACTTGAAAAACAACATGACCTACAACAATATTGGTCATAACTCTAACAGTTTGGTGCCATTCTCACGGGTTGAACCGGGCAAATCCCGTGCCCGAATGCGGACTAGGTTTTTCTTGGATCCACCACTCCCTAAACAGTACACCAGACAGAAATAGAGGTAAAAATACAAATTTTTTACTACAATGGGTCATAGAGAGGGGCCCGTACTTCCGTTCCCGGCTTGGCGACCACAGACTGCACACAGGGGACACAGGGGACCCGCACCCGAACCAACCCCCAGGCCACCTTCCACCATTCCACACTGCCCCTCGGCCAAGCCCCCGCCACTCACTTGTGCCCAGTGTACCACCTCAAAGCGGGCCGGAACCTGGACCGGATCCGGCCGAGTCAGATGGGCGCTGCCCAGCTGCTCCGGGATGAGGGGGGGGGGGGGGGGCGGTTCTGACAGAGGAGAAAGGACACACCCGCTGCCGCTCAGTTCCCCGCTCGCTCCGGTCTGAGACCCACACACACAGTGCTGCTCCCAATACAGCGAAAATACATTCCTTACAGTCTGGGGGGGAAAGTCAGTTCCCCCAGCAACAGCTCATCACTGTATCTCCCGGCACACTGGCTCCGTCGCACTCATCAGCTCTGCAGTTCGCCGTCGTTGCTGTCCACCAGTTCTGGGTCTAACGCCGATGTTGTGGTTCTTGTTTTCACAGGCGCCTCAGATTGCTTTCAGCTGCCTGCCTCGTCCAGGTAAGTTCTCGCCGTACATAGACACAGCACATTCGTATTCATACAAAGAAACGTAATCAAACTAATAACAAAAAGAAAATAAAAAGAACACCGCCTCATGCAAGCGCCCAAATACCCACACGCTTCACACGCACGCACGCAGGTGCGCTTCATTATATTCCCTCAGGGAACCCAGCCCCAGCATTCCCTTCCAATCACTCAATCCCAATGAGTACCTTACACTCATTCATGCACTCACTCTTCCAATTATCCAATCATTCAATCAATCATTCAATCTGGCTTCGTAATTATCCCATCTTCTACTACGACAGCCACCACCATTCCCTCCTCACTGAGGGAGACCGTGAACATGCTACACTATCATCATGAAACCTTAAGTACATGTTAATGCTTGACTCACCACACTACAACTAAAGGGATTTTGAAATTGACCACTATGGGGCACTACAAATTCGAAATACCTTGGAAACCAAATGACAAAATGAAACTAAAATAAAACTACTAAAGCCTATTCCAAATTGTGTCTATCATTTTGTTCTCACTGATGGGGTCTGCCATCCCTGTAGCGCAAGTAGCAATGCCCAGCCCCCCCACAAACCATAGGCAACCTAATGCTGTCGATCAACAGGTTGTTTGTAACTAAAAACACACACAGCTTCTTAAAATGTCATTGGTGTTTATATACTTTGAGCATATAATAGACTATTGTCATATCTTCATATCTCAGAAAAATTGCGCTGACACTGTTCTTTGGAACTGAAAACTTTATATAAACTGAAGCTATAAAACTAAAAATACTTTTAAAAAGTCATGCTGCTGCAAAAAAGTAAAACAACAATTTAATCAATTTAAGCATTTTTAGTTTAGGGCAAATAAAATAACAAATGAAGCAGAAAACAACCGGCTCAAAGTACATGGCTCGAAACCCCAAAATCTCTCAATTTCCATGCATTGTGTCTCACTGTGCAACAGCCAACACGGATGAAAGAGAAAAGTCACATTTTTGTTTACATGGCTCAAATCTCCAAAATCTCTCAATCTTTCCATCCTTGCAACGTGTCACTCCGTGCATGAGTCAACACAGACCTTAGGAGGTTTTTGTGAGCAACTCAGAGTCCCACACACAAATCAGTGGCACCTCGCACAGTTCTCCTTGTTTTATTTCAAGTTATTTTACTCACCTGGCATTGTATCACCTAATTAGCAGTGTCACTGTCTCAGTTAGTTTGATGATCATTGTCTCAGGATGCTAATGCAGACATGCAAATGCGGTCAATGTGGCTTCCGGAGAAGAGAAGCAACGATTCAAACCTTGGTACCACCGATCAACAGCGTTGACCATATCGGTTAGACGGGGGTCTTTGAGGTAAGAAAAAATCGAGAACCTCATCTCTAAGTGTAATTTTTGTAATTTTCCTTTTCTAAGTGCAATTTTTGAATTTTAACAAGGCTATTTGCATTAATGAGCAGGTGTAACTAATAAAGTGGCCACTGAGTGTATTAGGATATTTTTTCAGCTAAATACTTTTTACAAAAAAAAAAAACTTCAAACACATGACTTTATATTCCTTTTATTGAATTAGTTTCCATCTATTTTAACATAGAATGATGTTGTTGGGTTCAAAATAGGGTACGGCTAGGGTTAGGGTAAGGAAAATTATAAGTGAGTGCTGAGGCAGAGATTAGGGTTGTGTTCAGCAGCTTGGAAAAGGTTAGGACAAGGGTTAGTCTTATTTTGGATGATCCAAATGTTTTCACTAGTGGGATACAACACTATATCCTCATATACTGTATTTGGATATTTTTTCAGTGAAATACATATATATTTTACAAAATGAATTACTTAAAATGCATTACTTTGTATTGTTGTGTGTTAGGGTTAACATCATGGTGAGACTAGCTTTAGGTTTAGGAAATTGGTAAGTTTTAGGGTTGAGGCAAGATCAGGAGCTTGGGAAAAGATTAGGATAAGGGGTATATTTGATTTTGGATGAAAGGGTTATTTCTCCTGACTTATTTTTCCATAGAGTTCAATAGGAAACTGAGTCAGGAGGAGAAACCCTTCAAGTGATCCATCCAGATCTACTGCATATCTGGAAGCAGAGTGATGGTTTGAGGCTCGTTTGATACCACAGACCCTTGATGACTTATAGCCATTTAGCCAACTATGTGATCCATACTGTTCCAGCGTAATTTACAGCTTAATCTAGTCCCACCCCCCAATTCACATACAGATCCATTCAAATGCAGAGACGTTATAGTATCGCTTGTAAGAGTACCAGAAAATAAGATGTCAAGAGTCTTTTGATGTTTTTGGGTCACAGACATCAGGAAGTAATGGCATGCAAAGGATATGCAACCAAATATTAAGTATGATGACTTTATTTAAGTTTATGTAATTTGTCCAATTACTTTTCATCCCCTAAAATGGGGGGGGACTGTGAAAAAGTGTATAAAAAGGGCTACAATTGCTACACGGTTCACCCGATATGGATGTAAAAACCCTCAAATTAAAACTGAAAGTCTGCACTTTAACCTCATAGTCACTGTTCTATTCGAAATCCAATGTTCTGGAGTACAGAGCCAAAACAACATTGTGCCACAGCCCAAATACTTTCCGTCCCCACTGTATAGCCCTAGTGTTTCATTGTGTCTTTGCATGTTCCCTTAGCCTTTAGTCTCATGGTCTCTGCAAATTGCTTTGTCTCGAGTTCACATTTATTTTTGGTACCTTGGCCTGTACGTAAAAAGTTCCTGTGTCTCTCTCTATGCCTGGATCCTTCCTCTGCCAAGACAGTACTATTACTTTTACTCAAAAATATCTGCTACTCTGTTGCATTAAAAAAATAATATTCCAGTGTTACATAATCTAAAAGAACTATTTTATTCTAATATATGCTAACTAAGTAATTCAAATATAAGCAAACTATATTTTAATTCAAATCTATGCAAACTATATGCCTATTTTATTTTTTATTCAAAGCAGTGACAGAATAAGCAATGATGTTGCTTCACCACATTGAGAATAGTTGTTCAAGGCAAACCAATCCGGGAACATTAGTAATGTTAACATTAAGCCCCATGTTTTAATAGAAACTAATAGAACATAATTAAACAGATTATAATGAAAATGAACAAATGATGGAACATAATAGGCTGTTTGCTTATGTGTGCATGTGTTATTAATTCAATCTGTTCTTTATACATATCTACACTTAGGCAGTACCACTTCCCCTCAGGTATTGCCACCTCCTCTAAGCACCACAGATGAAACTGAAGAGTGCATGTTTCACACTGCAACCAATCTACAAATTCACTGGTGCACTCTGGTGGTGGGATGCTGTCCCTGCAGAATGCACAGATTGCATTCTCGTGACCTGGCTCCAAAGGGTTGTAGTGCACCGCTGGCTGTGATGTAATTGTTTTCGTTTTTGCCTTTCCTTTTTATCTCTACTCTCTCTTCTCCTGTTCTTGTCATCTTTTCCTTCACAGCCCTTTCTTCATCCTTTTTTTTTCAAGAATTCAGGCATAACTGTCAGATGTTGTGACCCTTGCTGGCATGCAGACCCTTCGCCTCTTCCTTTGAGTTCATTGAAACATTAGTGGAACGAGAATGTTCCTAAGGCCTAGTGGCATAATTCCCTGTGTGACGAATGGGTTCTGGAATGGCCGATGGCACATAACAAGCGAATGCCGTTGGGGCAGCGGTGGAGGTGTATGTTGCCATTTGGTGAGGTGAAGGTGGATGTAGCCATGCCTACAGGCAAGGTGAGTGGAGGTGAGGTGACGGCGGAGGTGGATGCCGGTGAGAAGGATGTGAGCACCAGCTTCACAAGCTGGCTGCGATCCACTGCTTCTGGATTTAGGGGAAAGATGCCAGCTTTCCTAAATCCCATTTTTATGTTGTCAGCTTATGCATCCCTAAGCACTGCCGGGAACAAAATTTTTTTTCCGATGACAAGGTCATCAGCCACAGCCGAGTAGATGTCGTTTTGAAAAATTTTTTCAGGGGTCCAAACGCTGCAATGTCCAATGGCTGGAGAATGTGTGTCGTATGTGAAGGGAGACACAAGATCTCTACCCAATTCTCCCTACACATATCAATGGCACCCTTGGTCACATGTGCGTCTCATGCGGATTCGCAATGAGTAGGAGGGGCCTTCTACGGTGGCCCAGAGAGGCAAACGCGCTGCAAAAGGCCGAAGCAAATACATTAACAGAAATGCAATGCAAATTCATAAACGCTGCAAATTCAAAAACACATACAAAAGTCCAAAGCGTTAATTTTAACGTTAATTATATTAGTGACTAATGCTAAATAAAGAACAATCCATCATTAGCAAGGTTACTTCAACAGATTGGAGCAGCAGTAGCAGTCTAACATTACATCAACACCCATGGAGTCAAGCGACAATTGACATACAATTCCATTTTATGACAAATGATCAAAATAATACCTGAAAACCTCGTTTACATACATTCTCTAGTTAGCTATGGCTATTGAGCAGCTTACTACTAGTTAGCTAGCTAATGTTAACTCATTACAAACGAACCCCAAAAATGTTAGAACAATTTCAAACAACTTCAACATACTGGTCATGGCTCCTAGACTACACCAGCGTTAGAATGGCTAACGTTTTTTATTGAGAACTTACCTGAAAAATATATTCGCACCAGTTAGCTACTTCTTTAGGCTTCGTTAGCTAGCTACTTCTACTCGTCCATGTCAGGTGTCTTAAAGATCCTCTTTAAGTGTCCTCCGGAAACACTTCCGTTGTGATGTCAACTTTTGCAGCACGTTTTTGTTAATGCATGCGTTTTTGAATTTGCAGCGCATTTCTGTTAATGTATTTGCTTTGGCCTTTTGCAGCACGTTTTTGTTAATGCATTTGCTTTGGACTTTTGCATGTGTTTTTGAATTTGCAGCGTTTATGAATTTGCAGCGTTTATGAATTTGCAGCGCATTTCTGGCCTTTTGCAGTGCGTTTGCCTCTCTGGGCCACCGTAGCCTTCCCTCCAGTGCAAATTTGAGAAAATGTTGCAGCAATCTCCTGAAAAGGTCCCCATCCATATTCTCTGACGCAGAAGTGCACGGATATATGATCTTGTGTAGTCGTCGCTTGCTGGTAAATGTGCCTTTTCCCTTTAAGACACACCACTTTTTCTCTTGACTTACAGTATGGTGTCCAAATCCAGTTTTATCACAAAGATCAAATTGGGTTTGTCTGCCAAATTGTGTTTGGTGACCACACCAGGTCTTCCAGAACTGTGAAGAAATTATGGAAGAACTGGCCTTCCTCCCTATTCACTCCTGACTCACTGTAACTGCTCTGGTAAATGTTACATGCCAGACATTTTATCAGCTGTCTGTTGAGGGGGAACCCCCTGTCTGTCATCCACATAACATATCTCACCAGGCCCTCGTCATCAGTTTTACTTATTGCAGAATTGGGATGAACTTTATGAATTATATTCCTATCCCAGATTCCTTTCACGGTGCTGGGGCTAAACCCATATTGCCTGCCTACATCCATAAGGCTTCTTCCTCCTTCTAGATCACTCAGTGCTCTCTCAACAGTCTCCTTGTGTAACCTTTTACAATTTCCTCTCTTCACCTCACTGTGTCCCTTTCCTGACATCTCAATTCTAGCAAAAAACACATGCTTGAATGTTTTGCATTGGATTATAAGATTGTGATGTTATGAATGAACAAGTTATACCACCACACCAAACAAACCTGAGACTGGACATGGTAACCTTCATGGTAACTTAGTAGCTTACTGTGTCATAATAAAAATAGCTTAAAATAAAGTAAAAAATAATGTTTTTAGTGCTAAAACAGAGAATTACGTATCCTTATATTACTAAAAATGTGAAAATAACAGTTTTAGGACTAACGTTATGCTTGTGATTATAGGGCTAAAGTTCTTTCAACACCTGTGCCTTTACATCGGAAATTACGTTTGTTAAGTCGACCACATTCAGCTTGTAGGGATTTATTCAAAATAAATGTACGTAAACACATGTTATGATTAGTTTGTTAAAAGGTTTGATAATTTTTATACCGGTTTAATGCCACAAAGAATGATCAAAGTCTACGCTGCAGCCATTTTTGCCATGGCCTCTTCTCACAGGGAAACGAAGCAAGAGATGCAATGAGATGTTAGTGCAAAGAAAGGGAAATGAAGATGACAACACAGTTTATTTGGTTTAATGACCTGGAAGTTTTTTTTTTGTAATTAAATTCCATATATCTGTCAACTCTGCCAATACGGTGTATGATATTGCCAGTGTGCGAATACGGTAACTGCATGTTACACTAGTCTGAAGCTTAGTTAGGTGGAGAAAAAGTGATATGAAGCTGTTATATTCTGATGTCTTAACTAGCTGGCTTAATGTATGCAAACAAGCCTGTGTTTTCAGTTGAATACAGCTACTCTGACTAGTATGCTTATGGATTTAGCTCTGCATGAAAGCGCATGCAGTTACCTCAATTACTTTCAAGTACTGCAATTATATCCAATTACTCTAAATCTGTTGTAGTAGCCAGGAGCAAGGAACTTATCAGTTAAAGTGTAAGTACCAGATTGTGGCCCAGTGTGGAGCCATTGGCTCAACTTGCCCCAAGGCTAGTAGCACATTTTACCTCACAACCACCATTTTCAGAAAAATGCTTCACACAGCAACTCAGACCCACAGTTTGTGTGCTCGTGTGCAAGTTTGTGTGCTCGTATTGTAGCTTACACAGCTTTAAACTAACATGTAATAGTAAGGATACCAAACCCGGACTACTTCGCTAGGACTAACCCGAGATAAGGAGGACTGGAGCACACAGAGCTCAGAGCAAAAACAAATATTTTAATACGACTGACGTTTCGACGTCAACGACGTCTTCTTCAGAGTCAAATGAAAATACAGACAATGCACCGGGAGGTATTAAATACCCTCCCATCAATTACACAAAGTAAGGTGCGCATGTGTAGGACTAATATATCTCGTGATAGATACCACATACACAATGTTATCTTCTTTAACAGGGTAAAGAGAAGACCGACAAATGTCATAAGTAAATAAACTGAATAATTGTCTATTGTGAACATGACATAAAACAATATAAAATGAAAATCAAAAAGCCTGTACACAAGTTACAAAAAACATGAAAGATTCAGCGACTCATTTAACCCATTGGGTTCCACACTATTGAGTGTATGTATCCAGTACGCCTCCCTGCGGAGCAGTTGCTTAATAATATCTGCGCCTCTGGATGATAAAGTGACTCTCTCAATACCCCAAAATTTTAGAGAAGAGACAGAACCATGATTGGCTTCAGCGTAATGTCGCGCAATAGCATAGTCCATATTCTTGGACCGGATCGCGGTCTTATGTTCAGCAATTCTCAGTTTGAGGGCTCTCTTAGTCTGTCCGATGTAGATTTTGGAGCATATACATTTCAACATGTAGATTACATGGGTAGTGTTGCAGTTAATAAAAGTGATTATTTTAAATTGTTTGCCCGAACGTGGATGACAGAAGACTTTAATGTCATTAGAGTTAGAGCAATGGACACAGTGTCCACAGCGATAGAACCCTCTAGGGCAGGGGTTCTCAATCCTGGTCCTGGGGGACCCCTGTGTATGCTGGCTTTCGTTGCAACCGCAGTTGCAATCCCAGAATTTTAACAAGCTGTTAATTTTTCTTAATTAGGTGCTTGTCATGTTTGGAGGAATTATTCACCCTCTTAAGCCACATTATATCAGAAATAGCTATGGATGCCATGTAGAATAAACACCCCATGTTCACATTGTGCTATATTATTTAAAAAAGATAAGAAAATTATTTAACAGATCCATTTAAAGACTGATTTGAATCAATAGGCTCCTAATTGGTGAAAGTGTGGACACATGGCCACTAAAATTAACCATTTCGTAGATAATGAAGAATTCAAACACAAAGCAAATGATAACGAGCCAAACCTGCATTGTCTTAAGCTTAAAGAAAAAATTGAGTTAAACACATGTGTTCAACAACCTAATTAGGAGCCTATTGATTCACTTCACTCTTTCATTTGAGTGAAAATACATTATTTTGTAACCTTTTCTTATGTAATTGTTGCAATATAGCACAATAAGCACAATGTGAACATGGGGAGTTTGTTCTACATGGCATGCATAGCTATTTCTGACATAATGTGTCTTAAGTGGGCGAATAATTCCTCCAAACATGAAAAGCACCTAATTAAGAAAAATTAACAGCTTGTTAAAATTCTGGGATTGCAACTGCGGTTGCAACGAAAACCAGCATACACAGGGGTCCCCCAGGACCAGGATTGAGAACCCCTGCTCTAGGGGGCGTAGGTAGCCAGGAGGGTTTTGTCTGCGGACTACTCACCATGCTGTGAACCACCTTATCTTTTAAGTTATGTGGCCTTCTAAAGCACACTCGCGGAGGTTCGGAAGTAAATTTATTTAAAAGAGGGTCACTCTGGAGAATGGGCCAGTGTTTACGGACAATGTTTTTAACTCTTCCAGCGACCGGACTAGCACGCTTAGGCTTTTTACAGAGGAGGGACTTCCTATCAGTATGGCGGGCACGGTCAATGGCGGCAGTAACGTCAACAATACTGTAGCCTCTTTGAAGAAATCTGCTACGCATCTGACAGATGTTGCTCTCAAATTCTGCATCCGTGCTACAGTTGCGTCTCAAGCGCAAGAACTGTCCAATCGGTATATTACGTATCAGTGGACGGGGGTGATTGCTATCTGCTCTTAACAGAGTATTTCTGCTTAAGGGCTTACGGAAGATGGTAGATTCAAGTTTACCGTCATCACCTTTAAAAATAGTCAGGTCTAGAAAATTAATGGATCTCACGTCATGTTCCTCTGTAAAAGACAAATGACGGTCTCTAGAATTCACATATCTCAAGAAATCCTCAAATTCGACTACAGTACCATCCCACACGAGCAGTATGTCGTCAATGTATCTACGCCACAAGGAGATTTTGGTGAGAAAGGGATTAGTGGAATTATGGATAAATTTCTCTTCCCAGTGACCCATGAACAGATTAGCATAATTCGGTACAAATGCTGCTCCCATTGCTGTACCCTGAGTCTGTAAATAATAACAGCCATTGTATTGGAAATAGTTCATGGTGAGTGCCATCTCCGTAAGGGTGATAAGGAAACTTGAAGGGGGTAATAGGTCTTCCGGGCGTGTGGAGAGGTAGTATGACAGAGCCTCCAGACCTCCTTTATGGGGAATATTGGTGTATAAACTCTGTACATCTAGCGACGCTAAAATAGTAGCTGGATTCACATGAACACCTTCAATAACCCTAAGTAGATCAGACGTATCACCTATATATGAAGGCAGGGTAGGAACCAATTTCTTAATAAAAAAGTCAACATATTGTGAGAGAGGTTCTGTAAGGTTATCATTGCCTGACACTATAGGGCGCAGTGGAGGATCAGATACAGACTTGTGAATTTTTGGGAGACCATACAATATCGGGCATATGGGGTATTTGGTAGTTAAGAAATCCCTTTCATTTTTAGTGATCCAACCCGTAGACAAGGCATTTTCTATGGCAGTGTCAATTTCACATTTTATGCGCTCTGTTGGATTAGCGCAAAGAGGTGAGTAGAATTGTTTATTCAAAAGTTGTTTTTTTATTCCCTTATCGTATTGTTCAAACGCTAGAACAACTACTGCTCCGCCTTTGTCGGCGCTGCGAATGACCAAATTTGAATTAAGCTGTAGATCTTTCAAGGCTTTGCGTTCTTCTAAATTTAAATTGTTCCTGTATCGAATATGTTTATTCGCCAAAACAGAAAGATCAATTTCCACCAAGCGACAGAATGTAGTTATTGTGGGGTTAGGGTTGGAGCTAGGCAGGAACACGGATTTACCTTTAAATGAGGTGTATTCTCTCATTTTACTGCCATTATCAGTGTTGCTAGGTACAGTAGATACATTCGTCTGTGCACAGAAAAAATGTTTTAAATGTAATTGTCTAAACAACTTAAGAGTCCACTTTTACCTTAAAAAAATCACATTGGTTGGTAGGGGAAAAAGACAGACCTTTACTGAGAACAGACATTTCAACCTCACTTAAAGGAAAGCCAGAAATGTTAATTACTGCTTGTTGAGATTGCGTTGGGATCTCCTCAGGGAATCGAAAGGAGGGCTTCTTCCTCCGTGCCCCCCGGGACCCCCTCCGCGTCTTCTTTGATGTTGTTGGCGGCATACGGCAGGAGGAAAAAAAGGCTTGTAGGACTGGGCCTGTCGGCCTTCAGCGTCACTCACGTCAGAGGAATCCCGTTCACTGGCAGTCGAAAGTAGGAGATCCTTGTTTCTTTTGGACCAGGCTGGGCGGAATCTGGAGGTGAAGCGAAGACGGCTGCCTTGCCAGTTGTAGACTGTACCATTTGAATAATCCAAAGTATCTCTCTCATACTTCTTAAGGTTGTAGGTTTTCAGTTCTTTTTGGAAAATGTCCAAAGAAGCAGAGATCTTGTTAGTAATGGAGGTGTACGTGTCTATGTCCACCTTTTCTTTGATGTTTGTTTCCAGTTGTTTAACTGATATGCCTAATGCCTCGTTTTCTTTTTTTGTTTTCTCAATGACAAGAAGCATTAGGTCTAAGGAGCATTTGTTAAGAATCTGTTCCCAGCGTTGTAGAAATTCAGGGTCATCAAGGCCAAAGGCTGGGGCCTTGTGTATGCGAAGCCCTCTGGGAATACGCCTCTGTCTCCAATATTCCGAGAGAGCAATAGTAGCGCGTTTGGGATTACCCCCTTTTTAACATGTAATAGTGTCCCATATAGGGATGCTAATTTTGTGCAATTCTCATTAATCAATTAGTAATCAACTTATAAGCTTAACATATACTATAAAATAAAACCTATAAAACGAATGACTCAAAATACACCTACCAATTAATGAGTTGTAGGCTATGTATCGGAAGGATTTTATTAAGATATGTCCCAACAAATTATTAAAACAGGATTTGCATTGGCCATAATGGCAAAAAACAAAATTATACAAACACGGATTCATGGACTGAGAAATTTGGACATAGAGAAATTTGGTGACACAAGATATTGCTTATTAATGCTTAACTTTGAAAGAAAGTAGCTAACGCGGTGTTATAATAAAAAGAACACATCAATCTTTGTAATAGTGGAATTCATAGGCTATTCTATAGTGCAAGTGATAGGCTATTCATTTAAAAAAATAGTAGCTAGTTTCCAACTTTGTAAAATAGGCATCTTGATGTGCAGCAAACAAA
Organism: Synaphobranchus kaupii; assembly: GCA_029718625.1. Taxonomy (NCBI): domain Eukaryota; kingdom Metazoa; phylum Chordata; class Actinopteri; order Anguilliformes; family Synaphobranchidae; genus Synaphobranchus; species Synaphobranchus kaupii. The sequence goes on from CM056379.1 coordinate 55,175,758, forward strand.
AAAGGTCTAAGTAAAGGCCTAAAATAGAATGAACTGCCATGAGACCCCCAACAAAAGACCGTTAATAGGCTATATACAAGGGGTGGCCCCATTCTCCCCAAATCATAATAGTATATTTGGATAGTTTTTCAGTATAATACTTTTCATAAAATAAATTACTTCACACTTCTTTGTATTTATTTTAGTGAATTTATGATGTTTCAGTTGTTTTTCATCAATTTTTTGGTAAAGAAATCAGATATTTAAGAGAAATCCACAGAATTGAATTAGGTGTTTGGATTAACATTAGGGTTAGGTTAGGGTTAGGAAAACGATAAGTGTTAGGGTTGAGGCAAGATTTGTGTTGTGTTCAGGAGCTTGGGAAAAGGTTATTTCAAGGGTTAAGGCTTTGATTTCCGATGATCCAACTTTTTTCACATGTGGGATGTAACACGATCACCTTATATATTTATATATTGGAACTTTAGGGGTCTAAGCAGCAAGCTGCTGGAATCCTATTGTAATTTTTCAGTTTTTTATCATTATTTCGCCAGTTGAAATGGCTATAAAATGAACAGGAATCGACAAAATCTCACCAAATTTACCATGCTTATAGAGTCCAGTGATATATGTAAGCCCTATTTTGGCCCCAATAGGCTACATGCTGGTGCTATAAGACACAATTGAATGTGCCAACTTTGGAAGCATAGAACTTCTGACCTAAATAACGTAGCTTCACAGAATCTGGTACATACAGTAGGTACATCACCTCACAGGGTGATGCACCACCAGGCAAATATGCATCAAGGACCCATGGAGTCCACCATATTGGCGTGTCTACCATTTTGGACAATGTAGAAAAAACAGAGAGAGGAATGCTTCTTTGATATTGAGTGTAAAATCAAAAGTAAAGCATTAGCCACTAAATAAAGGCTTTTTACTTTTCCTAATCAAAAGTGCCTTGGTCGCTGTAGTGGTCCAAAGATCAAATGATTTTCCACCAGTTTTTAGACACTGTTTAGTTGTTACGCGCTTTCTTGTCATATGCACTGTATTCGGCTGTGAATCATACCGGTGTTCAATGATGGTAGGAGAGAGGCAAGCAGGCAGGCAGGCAGGCAAGGGGGTAGGTAGGCAAGCAGGCAGTTATGCAGGCAGGCGATAAACAGTGTTTTAAATCACAATTGTTTGAAGTGTTGTATGTTCCAAAGTAATCAACAAAAATGGCTTTCCATAGTGTAAGTTTCCAAAGGTATAAAGCCTTTAAAATGTCAAACTAAACTGAGCTGAGCTTATAGAATCGTAGAAGCGGTAAAAAAATAAAATAAAAAAATAAAAAACTATTGGTCACCCAGGGTCTTCTATCGTCTAAAGCAGTGGTCCTCAACCCTGGTCCTGGGGACCCCCTGTGTATGCTGGTTTTCGTTCCAACCACAATTGCAATACTTGAATTTTAACAAGCTGTTAATTTTTCTTAATTAGGTGTTTTTAATGTTTAGAGGGATTATTTACATTCTTAAGCCACATTATGTTAGTAATAGCTATGCATGCCATGAAGAATAAAAGTCCAATATTCACATTGTGCTGTATTGTAAACAATTAAAAAAAAAAAAAATGTTTTAACTGATCAAATTAAAGACTGAGGTGAATCAATTGGCTCATAGTTGGTGAAATTGTGGACACATGGCCACTAAAACTAACCGTTTGGTAAATAATGAAGAATTCAAAGACAAAGCAAATGATAACGAGCCAAACCTGCATTGTGTTAACAAGTTTAAAGAAAAAATTATGAAGGAACTTAAACTTGTGTTCAATTACCTAATTAGGAGCCTATTCACCTGAGTTCTTACCTCTTCTTTGTAATTGTTTGCAATATAACACAATGAGCATAATGAACATGGGATTTTTCTTCAAAGCATGCATAGCTATTGCTAACATAACGTGGCTTAAGAGAGTAAAGAGTTTAAAGTGTTCTTTCTATACAATTTAAAAAAATAACAGCTTGTTAAAATTCTGGTATTGCAATTGTGGTTGGAACGAAAACCAGCATACACAGGGGGTCCCCAGGACCAGGGTTGAGGACCACTGGTCTAAAGTATGAGACCCAACCTGGAGAAGACACCATCTTTAACTGATCAGGTGACCTGTGGCAAATGTCAAAATAAAAGTCTGAAGTCAAAGGCCAATGAATCTTAAAGCAAAAAATAAGAGTCTCTCAAGGGAAACAAGTTTAAACTCAAATCTGGCTCCTACAGTCGCCATCTTATTTTGATCTACCATTTTGGACTTTTTGTAAAACACTGGTTTCCCAGACATGGATTTTATTTTTATCTTTACTCTGCTACACCAGTAAAGAATTCTGGATTTTAGTTGGGAAAAATGAAACGATAACCAATTTAAAATTACATTCTTTTACCGTCTTTTACCCTTTTAACATGGTTCTAGATGGAAATATTTTAAGTTATATTTGTCCCATGTTTAAAAAAAAAACCCTCATGCCTAACCATCTAAACCAACATCGGGGCATGGGAACAAACCGTCCCTGTCAATTTGTACCAACACGTTTCTGCATCAGTGACCAAGAATATAAATTAATTGAACACAATGAAGTGGGCAATATAACAAACTAGTGCATGACTTACTGCTATGCTACGGTCTCAGTAACAGGAGAAAATTACTCCCCTAGCTTTCAGTCGTTCCACGATCGTCTGGTAAATGTTTGAATCACGGACAGTAGCCTAACATCAATGAGTTTTATAATATCCCTTTCCCGACTTATATTTAAAAATTCCAACCTGGTCTCACAGCCCATTCGTATCTATTCTACGAAATTCCAGTCCCGAAAATTCGTACTTATTTTACGAATCAGAGATTACACACCACGTGACTTTACGCTTTTCTCCGATGAATTACGAGACAAAACGGAGATCCACCATTTTTATTTCACGGTCAAATAAAGCGAATGGGTAAGCTGCCGGTATTGTACTTATAGTTTATACTTATCGTTATAGTACATTCATAGAATACCTTTCTTATTTCGTAATTGTATTTTAATCCAATATGATGTATAATTCTCGAGCTTCTTCGTCTCTGCTTTATCTGTGTGGGTTGCTATTTATAGGCTAGTCTTGTAGGCTATTACTTGCATTATTCAAGCTGAAGTTAGCTAGGTCTGTTCAGATCAGTGCATACTGCATAGGCTGCAATATGATTATTAATCGATTTAGCTTGTGAGCTAGCCATCAGAGCGTGTCGTTTTCGGTTCTTTTGAGACGTATAATATGAGAAAACCGAGCATATCTGTAATGGAAACAACCGCATCTCCCCGTTAACGTCTGTAATAAACTGCGATTCCCGTGATTCTGTGCGCTGTCTGTGTGTATTGCCCATAGACTGCAGAGACGTGACGGGTTGGCCACTGAATCGGCTTCGTACCCATAGAAATATATATTAACTAGAAAGGAAACGTGGTCACGTGGTTCCATTCAGCCCTATTCAATTTGGGTTCTTCCGCAATGGCACCGCCGCAAGATGGCTGCCATGGCCCGGAAATAGTATTATTATGAGCTCTGCCATGTATTTCCAATGGTGCGTTGTGAAAGTCAACATAGTGGCCCCAGTGCAATCTCGGTATCAAAAGTTCACAATATTGTAGTCAATAGAAGCAGGCAATCACATTTTACATTTTTCTTGGGTTCAAATTTTTTTTAGCCTACACAGAAAAAAAGAGAGCCATGATTTAAAAATACTCATCGGTGAGTGTTTAGTAAGCGCACTGAATTGTGATTGGTTAAGAACATGGTCACGTGGTAATTTTAGTTACGTCACAGGGCAATCACGTGAGGAGGCCTATTGGCATTTTCGCCTCAAATCCATTCTCTCAACCTCTATTGAACTCTATGGTTAGCTGACTTGCTATGAGCATTCAGCTAACTGCATCCGTTGCTGTAGCTATATGAAGTTCGCTTACCAGCTATCTTGTGCATAATAATGAAATGGTTTTCAAATGCTTTCGCGTGTGTAATATTTCTAAGGTCATGCTTCATATCTCAAGATGAGTGTTGTTAGATTACACTAATTAGTAACACACCCAGTGAATATGTTAGTGTTGAAGTCTGAAAAGCCGCCCGGATAGCAAGACGCTAACGGTAGCGGGTCAACATCGGGTTGGCTACAGAAATGTTGTCCGGCTCCCGGCGTATTATGCTTGTTAATAACGCTAGTTAACAAGACAGTTATTAAAGATTTTTAGTAACTATTCGTGGCTCGTTTATCTGGATTTGCAGTTTTGCTCACGTTAGGCTGAGGTATTTCAACAAGATATCCGTGGCCTATAGCCTAGCCATTAATCTGTCTAACGTTACGATAACACTACAAGATCACCATAGTTCATTCTAACAGTCTAACAATAACAGACATTCCTGAGAGGCTATACCTGGAAAAATAGGCGACAAGTTTCACTGTGGTCGCGATTTCTAATTATTTAGGTTACAGTTAGGCTACATGGCTACACCACACTATTAGCTAGCCGCGCAAGGCTGGTTTACGGAAATCTTGAGTCAGGGACCGGTCCGGATGTAATGTAATGTTACCGCTGGAGCTAGGCTACTGCCTAGCCATACCACAGACTAACGTTACAGATTAAACAAAATAAACAAGCAGATGCCATAATCGTTATTTATTTATGTGAACGTAATCGTATCATAGACCTATTTAAGATTGTATCTATGTATTTATTGTTTTGCTTTTCACATAATACTATAATAATCACGACATCCACTCTACGGTTAGAGTGGATCTGGGGTAGGCGCTGGACCCAGGAAAGCGGGCTGGAAAGAACTTTGTTTTAATATAAGGGTAAGGTTGGTGGATCCAACATGTCATTAGCTGGTTATATTTTTCGAAATAGCCTATTTTGTGTAACCGCGTGACACAGTAGGCTATGCGGTAAATGTTTTCGAAGAACAGCGAGTGCTCCGTTGTCTATTGCCCATCTAGGCTATAGAACATGGTAGCTTTACATAACATTACATTAAGTTATTGTGGCTGCGTTTACTATTATGTTGCTTTTGTATGTCGATTTACACGTGTGCATCCTCTCATCGCTCAAAAGAAATCAACCGGATTGAGGAACTGAAGTTGCGCATCAAAACCAGATACGGTAATGCACTTTTAACAGCGCATAAACATGTACATTTTTCCTTAATGTGACCTTGTCATTTTAATGTGTCTTGTCAGGGTTTGTCTTGTGGATGTGCGTCTTATCCTGTGTTCTCACGTTCAGCCTGCACCTTGATGTGGTGAGTGGGCTTTAAACTGAGACAGGCTGCTGAACTTTGCTGTGTCCTATAACAAACTCCTAACGTCTCTACGTTTTTTTCCCCTTATCGTCCAGGACAACGTTGGAGACGGTGATTAAACTTGCTGTGAATGAAACGCAGCATATCGAAGAATAAAAATGTTTCCCTTATTCATGATTCATAATTTTGAATGGTGTACATTTGATTATTTAGTCTTTACAAATGAAAAAAATTTAGCAATTTCTCCTTATACCACTGTATGACATATGCAAACAATGAACCCTTCAATAAAAAAACAAGTTTTATAATTAATTGAAACTTTTTATTACTGTTTCCCCAAAATGTACATACTAGACAGCTACATCCAGCGTGGGGAGAAATACGCAAAGGCCATGGATTGGCATGGCTGGAGAGGACAAGATGTGCGGGGGGGGTGTTTGTAGGGAAGATAAGGGACAGGGGTGAGGAAGAGCAGAGGGCGTTGGGTGAACAATGTCATGGCTACAAATTTAATTTAAAAATAATCACATAAATTTTGAAAACCTGACTTAGTTCATTAAAAAAACCCTGTTCCGTTAAAAGCCAAATCCAGGATTGGAGAAACTGCCAGAATTGGGCAGGGAAAACCCGTAAAGGCAGCGTCTCCTCCCCTGAATTCAGTATTTAAGGGACTGTAAAATAGCATTTAGAAAAATATAATTCCCCCTAGGGGTGAAATGAACTCCATCACAAAGAAATAAGTCAGTATTTCCAAAAAATTATGTGAGGATGTTTAATAAATTTACCACACAATAGCGCAATGGTCTTAGCCTTTAGGTTAAGGTACACTTTGTTATGTTAACAGGTGAAAAATCAACCCGGTCTCACGCTTTTTCATGCTCATAGTCACGACAATTAATCTATTGAATCGTCACCCGGAGCACGATTGTCCGACTTTTATCGTGCTACACAGAACGAAATTTAAACTATGCATTTTTAATGCTAGCATTTCTCAGACTGTTTTCGTGCTACATAGAACGAAATTTAGAGGTGTTACTGTGGGCTTGGCTACTATGCTACTTTTCGGTTGTTAGCTAGCTAGCCGGCTAGTGAATTTTGTTTACCAGACTGACTTTTGAGTAGCTACTGGTTGATGGCGATAACCGCTAAATATGTTAATAGGGACACAAAAAACATGTGGAAAGGTTTATTCAGTCACAAAAAAAGCAAACAGTTTATGTCGGATATGGTCAAAATCCCACAATCTCAATTCATTTTAATACTGTCCCCTACATGGGGCGACCCAGATTAGCCGTATATATTTATTATCCGAACCCTAACCCTAAACGGACTACAGACGGCGCCATCTTTTCACAGGCCATCATTACGTAGAGCTCTCTGGTTTTTGGGGAATTGTAGTTCTAAACTATTAGTACCAATAACGAAAAAAATACTAATCCTATTGACCTGGGGCTTAAAATGTATGTTCAATATAGCATCAGTTAAGATCCCAATTGATCATATAATTGAATCATCAAAGTATCAAATGATTAAGCATCAAACGTTTTATTCAGGCCCTTCTGTTAGAGCTTGAAGGCTGGCTCTGACATTATTTATGAAAGACTAGTTAGTTAATCATCCTGTTAAATATCTACCCGATATGTCCATTGGTTCCAGAATTAGAAGCATTTGAAGTTTGGCCAGTTTTGCCCTTCTAGGGGGCGCTACTGAGTCCCCTGGGGTGTCAGGGCAAAATAATTGACAAACGTTATTCTCCAGGTCAAGGCCTTTCCAAAAACGTCTTTAGTTTTGTCCTACGACAAAGTTTAATTTTCACCTCTGTCTGGTTAGAGCCTCTTTGAGGTGTAGTTTCTGAGACCCTTTGAGACTCCAGCCTGGATAAAATCAAGTCTTTTGATTTTTTTGCTTATTTGGTGGAAAAAATCCTTCAAGGTATTGATGTTTTTCCTAATCACAGTCATATGTTTGGATTTGCACTAGTGTAGACCTTATTTTACCTACCAAATACATCTGGATTGTTGTCATATGAGGGTTAGGGTTAGATAACATGCTGTTTTTGAAGCGCTTTAGCCCCTCCCCCAAACCTCCTGAATAGTCCTACATGGTCAGGATTATATAATGTTGTAGCTTCAATATCCCTCTGTTTACGGATGAAGTTTCCTACATATATCTCTGAAGATGACACTGTTATGAACTTATAGGTGGCAGTCTCCACAGCTGATTTGTGGCTTATCCTTACCATGGGTGATGAGTTGATAATCAGATGGACTAGTTCTGATACCCGTTGGAGCACACAATCACTAATTGGCCATTTAGTCGGCCCTATACCTAATTAATGCGTGCGTGCGTGTGTGTGTGTGGGTACATTGCGTCCCATCTGCTGGCTGCTGTGCACCAGACATACAGAGAGATACAGAGGTTTTCTCTTTTATGTGTTAGGTATCATTTTTTACGTCAAAAATTATAATATATAATTCGTACAGCTAGTAGTCCGTGAGCCAGTAGGGTTGGTCGGTACCATCTGAGGGGAATAATGCTCTTGTGATTTTTGGCAAGGTATACATCTATAGAGTTATAAAATATATAGCATTGTTGTTACTGCATACCAGTTTTGCCAAACCTGAATCATAGCGCAGAGCTTTCAAAACCATAACAGCGCAGAAACCCTGGGGGAAAAAATTTAATATTTTCACGGTAAGAAATCTTTTTTTGACAACGTTAGGTTAGCCTGCTTGTCTTCTTCGTCGTCCTGCTTGAGCTAAATTAGCATTAACCACAAATATGCTTTGCTGTTAGGTCTGTTTATTTTCCTGCATCACCCTTGTCATAGTAACTTGTTGAACTGAACCAACCAGGAAAAAATGTATTCACTCACCACATAACGTAGGCTACACATACAGCGTAGCTATAGGCCTATATAGGATGTCTATGAACATAGACACAGGCTATATAACATACATTATATATATATATATAGTTATCTTAACGCATAGCGGACACTTGTGCCCGTTTATGCGGTCTAAAGTGCAGTAGTCTATAACGTTGATATTGGAAGGTTATCGTAATAACGTTATGTCCATTGCAGTTTCGAGGGGGTTACGTTAAGATTAGCCAAATGTGTTCTAAAGTATAAATAACGTTATGCTATACCTGGCTTATTTTATTTTAAATGTGCATCGAGCTACTATTGGTGTATTATCAACAGGCTTTTGTGATAGCATGTCCTTTCTAGGCCTCTGGCTGCTACTGCGAGCTAACTTAGCTAACGGTAGCTAACAAAGTTACCTTTCATTTAGCTTTTTTATTCGGTAGCATAACTTTGCAGTCGTCGCTATACATGTATATGGTCGCTAACTAGAGTTACAACGGCAGCCATTACTCTGTGAAAAGGGAGAAAATGATCACCTTCACGTGACAGGTCACGTTGGCCAATCAGAGAAAAAACTTTGGGCCGTGGAAACGGTGCCGTTTCGAGAAGGCTTCTTCCTTTCTAGTTAATATATAGTTCTATGTTCGTACCCCAATGAGCAGCGCCCATAGGAATCCATGGAACCGGTAAGCGGAAGCTGCCTCCAGTTCTTTTTTGAAAATCTCGATGGTTGAACTTCATTCATAAAACCAACAAAAGAAAGTCTGCCAGTCTGCAAATAACAGGATTCCTAAATGCTATATGCAAAAGGTCTGTAAAAATCTTATAAAAACACATATGCCATATACAAAACTTAAATAAAATAAATATGTGGTAGAGAGCTAGCATATACATTTCATGCTAAAATTAAATAGTTCCCTAATACATGGTACTCCTTATAAAAAAAACATTGAGAGATTGTATAAGAATTGTATAGAAATATATAATATAATAGGCTACTAATCAACATGCTTTTTTATAAAAAGTTTGCAAGTATGATCATATATGATTTTTACAGACCTTTTGCATATGGGATTACCTTCGTAAGCATTTAGGAATCCTGATATTTGCAGACTGTTAAAGTTAAATATATAAAAACAATGGATAAATAAAACAAAAGACTTGAAATGAACAGGAAAAAAATTCTCAAATCCAGAAGCTTGAGAAGCAATGCAATAATAATGGTATATTATTATACCATTAATGGTATATTATTATACCACTAAGTAATTAGACTATCAGTTTCGTTTTCAATTTAGAATTAAACTAATTTTGTAGGCTGATAACAACAACGGTAATTTTCCATGCCAAATAAGCGTTCACGCGCGGCTCTCAAGCCTACAATACTTCGGCATAACCACCAGGTAATGTGCGTATGTCAAGTGAAGACCTGACGTGGAGCTACGACCATTTCCACGGTCAAATGGAGTCACGTTGAAATTTTATAAATCACTACTTTGTCGTGATTTTTTATGTACGCCACAAGTAAGATCAAATTTGATCGAAAGTACTTTTTATAAATGAGGCCTCTGGTCTTGGCCCTTCTGCCCTTCTGACCATCTTCTGGCGTAGACTCAAGACTCGCCTGTTTAGATTGCATCTTTGCTCCCTGAATTAATTGTTAGCATGCAAGTCTTGCTTTTTGAAATAGCATTTCAGGGGTATGTTAACACTGATTTATACATCAACACTTGCCATGTTACTGACATTTTGGTTAATGTATTATTTAGACTTGTACTGTTTTTTTTTCAGTATACCATTGTTTTTTTATTGGACATTTCTCTTATATAGCACTATTTCTCATTCCCCCTCTACCTAACAGGTTAAGGAGAGGATATCAGCCTGCCTGGCTGACATTTCTATGTGGATGGCTACTCATCACCTGAAGCTCAACCTTCACAATACGGAACTGCGCTTCATACCTCACAGGACCTCCCCACTGCAAGCACTCTCCATCACCGTCAACGGTACTACGGTGGCTGCCTCCCGCTCTGCAAGGAACTTGGGGATGGTCCTGGATGACCAGCTGGACTTCATGGAGCAGATCAGGGCAACAGCACGGTCCTGCAGGTTCCTCCTGTACAACATCAGGAGGATTTGACCATACCTGACCACCTACTTGACCCAGCTTCTCGTCCAGACCATGGTTATCTCACGCCTGGATTACTCCTCCCAAAGTTTTCACACATCACCCCCCTGCTGAGGTCAGTCCACTGGCTGCTGGTCGCCGTCAGGATCAGGTTCAGGTTCAAAGGTCTGACCCTGCCTACGCTGCAGCCAAAAGGACAAGCCCTTCCTACCTGCAAGACATAATACAACACTAAACTCCAGCTCGACCACTTCGCTCTGCTTGTCCGGACTGCGGAGCTTCTCCACCCTAGCTCCCCAGTGGTGGAATGAACTGTTCACTCCTCTACGTTCTGATCAAACACTGCCTGCACACCTCTTCAGACTCCACCTTGACTGTTTTTCGCTGTTTGTTTCCTGTTCCTTAATTCTTTGTTGATTTTATAGTTTATAATGTCTTGTTGTCTTAGCCATAGCTTGCTGTGTACTATACTCAATGTTCATGACTATGGATAGCTGCTATGTTATGATAAGAAATTAGCTCTATCTGAACTGATGTCATTGACCTTCGGTATGCACTTATTGTGCGTCGCTTTGGATAAAAGCATCTGCCAAATGAATGTAATGTAAATAAAGTTTATTATTATTATTATTTTATGCAAACTTATGCACTTTTTGCCTTGTAAGTCGCTCTGTATAAACGCATCTGCCAAATGAATAAATGTCTGTATTGATACACTTCTGTAATGTGATGGACCCTTTCTAGATTAAATAAGCTAAATGTCCAGCTAATAAAAGCTTGAAGACGCTGAAGTTCAATACGTCTCTGAGTGAATTAATAAAAAATTTATTTTACAGTGCATTGTGTACACTATATATTGATGTATTGTAAATTATCTCTTCTCTTTAAAAACCTGATGGCAAATATACAGCATATAGTAATAATAATGTTTATCATTTTAGTCATATAAAAGTTAGAAATTGTATATACCACAACATCTGATATTTATTACAATGAAAACACCAATTTAAAATGGGTAGAAATTTTTTTAAATATAATTACCAATAAAATCTCAGATCATTGGATAGACTACATTAACAATTTTCTTTTTTAAATATATATATTTTTTACATACAGCTGACACCCTTGTCATTTTTATGTATTTAAAGGGAATGCTTTCATTCCTACAAAGCTTTCACACTAGGCTACTGCATGCTGTTCACTACTGTCTGCTTATTAATTATCAACCTGCTGGATTTGGAAAGCATTATAAATGTCTAGAAGTATCTAAGATAATTATCTAAGTAATAAAAGTTGGGTTCATGTGAGTAGCGTGATCCCATTCGCAATAAACGGAGGGCATCTTCGTGTGTGTTTACGGTTGTATCAAGCGGAACTACATTTCGGCGCCATTTTATTGCTTTACGCTAAGGAATGTATTACTGGGAATTGTAGTTTTTTTTTGCAAATATATTCCCTGTATACGTAATTATCTAGGAATTGCTAATGTATTATCTACCTAGCAAGCCAGTTATGCTAGCTACGTTCAACCAGATCTAGGTACCTAGCTAGCTACGTGTGTTTTAGCTGCTGGTAGACAGTTCCATATAGGATATACATTTTCAATATTAATAGCTTAATATTAATATTAATAGTCAAAAGTAGATGGCAGTCCTATATTGTCATTTTTACTGAAATGTTCTTATGACTGATGTTTTCTGACTCTGCTTGATCCTAAGAATCACCTCGGAAAGTGTTGTACATTAATTCAGATATTTAAGTGGCGCCCCCTGTCGAAAGCATATACTGCACTTTTTTTTTTTAGCTAGAGATCTGGTTCTGATATTATTTGTAGTATGTCTAGAGGTGGTCTAGATTCCAACATTTCAGCATGATACATCATTCGGTGTACAAATGGTGAGTGCCCAAAATGTTAAAAAATCACATTTTCAAGGGGGCGCTACAGGGTCTGTGTGCATGCTAGGGGTCTGGTTTTTGGTGTGCATGCTAGAGGCCCTGATGAGACTCAGTTAGCAAAATTTCATGCTTCTACGATTTTGGGAAGCTGAGTGCAGTGTTCAGCAGTAATCCAAAATGACCTATGAACATTCTTACAGCCTTCATAGACCTATTTTTCATCATTAGTCAAATTAATTAGGACAAGTTTAATTTATGCTTACATGCAAATGTATATGTCATAGGGGGTGCTGAGATGTCCTTGTATACTAAATTTGGGAGCCTTGGCTGCCTTTGTGCCTCAGGTAGGAGGAGTCAAAGTTTTAAAAAAATTGAGATTTGTAGGTGGTGCTATAGAGCTTCTATGTGTGCTAGGGGTCTGTTCTTTTGCTTATGCAATGTAGGCCATGGATATATTCATACTTCCGAATTTCAAGCCTCTAGATTTTAAGGAACCCATAACCCTAATCCTACTGTTGTGACCTTTGACCCTTCCATAGCTCTTGTATTTACTTTCATAGTTTCCAATTTGAGTATATTTATATTCTAATTAATCCATGTCAGGGTGGTCAACATGCCAGAAAATTGCAGTTTAATGACATTACGGATAGAGAACTGCCATCTACTTTGGACTATCAATAGCTATTAATATTGAAATATATATAATTAATAGACTGTCTACCAACAGCTAAAGCACGCGTAGCTACCTAGGTACCTAGATCTGGTTGAACGTAGCTAGCATAACTGGCTTGCCAGCTAGATAATACATTAGCAATTCCTAGATAATTACATATATAGGAAATAAATTTGCACAAAAAAACTACAATTCCCTGCAATACTTTCCATAGCGCGAAGCAATAAAATGGCGCCGAAATGTAGTTCCGCTTGATACAACCGTAAACACACATGCAGTTGCCCTCAGTTTATTGCAAATGGGATCACGCTACTCACATGAACCCAACTTTTAATACTTAGATACTTATCTTAGATACTTCTAGATATTTATAATGCCTTCCAAATCCAGCAGGTTGATAATTAATAAGCAGACAGTAGTGAACAGCATGCAGTAGCCTAGTGTGAAAGCTTTGTCGGAATGAAAGCATTCCCTTTAAATACATAATGACAAGGGTGTCAGCTGTATGTAAAAAAAATATATATATTTAAAAAAAAAATGTTAATGTAGTCTATCCCATGATCTGAGATTTTATTGGTAATTATATAAAAATAATTTTCTACCCATTTTAAATTGGTGTGTTTTCATTGTAATCAATATGAGATGTTGTGGTATAAACAATTTCTAACCTTTATATGACTAAAATGATAAACATTATTACTATATGCTGTATATTGGCCATCAGGTTTTGAAAGAGAAGAGATAATTTACAATACATCAATATATAGCGTACACAATGCACTGTAAAATAAATTTTGTATTAATTCACTCAGAGACGTATTGAACTTCAGCGTCTTCAAGCTTTTATTAGCTGGACATTTAGCTTATTTAATATAGAAAGGGTCCATCACATTACAGAAGTGTATCAATACAGACATTTATTCATTTGGCAGACGCGCTTATACAGAGCGACTTACAAGGCAAAAAGTGCATAAGTTTGCATAAAATAATAATAATAATAAACTTTATTTACATTACATTCATTTGGCAGATGCTTTTATCCAAAGCGACGCACAATAAGTGCATACCGAAGGTCAATGACATCAGTTCAGATAGAGCTAATTTCTTATCATAACATAGCAGCTATCCATAGTCATGAACATTGAGTATAGTACACAGTAAGCTATGGCTAAGACAACAAGACATTATAAACTATAAAATCAACAAAGAATTAAGGAACAGGAAACAAGCGAAAAACAGTCAAGGTGGAGTCTGAAGAGGTGTGCAGGCAGTGTTTGATCAGAACGTAGAGGAGTGAACAGTTCATTCCACCACTGGGGAGCTAGGGTGGAGAAGCTCCGCAGTCCGAGCGAAGTGGTCGAGCTGGAGTTTAGTGTTGTATTATGTCTTGCAGGTAGGAAGGGCTTGTCCTTTTGGCTGCAGCGTAGGCAGGGTCAGAACTTTGAACCTGATCCTGGCGGCGACCGGCAGCCAGTGGATTGACCTCAGCAGGGGGGTGATGTGTGAAAACTTTGAGAGGAGTAATCCAGGCGTGAGATAACCATGGTCTGGACGAGAAGCTGGGTCGAGTAGGTGGTCAGGTATGGTCGAATCCTCCTGATGTTGTACAGGAGGAACCTGCAAGACCGTGCTGTTGCCCTGATGTGCTCCATGAAGTCCAGCTGGTCATCCAGGACCACCCCCAGGTTCCTTGCAGAGCGGGAGGCAGCCACCATAGTACCGTCGACGGTGATGGAGAGGGCTTGCAGTGGGGAGGTCCTGTGAGGTATGAAGCGCAGTTCCGTATTGTGAAGGTTGAGCTTCAGGTGATGAGTAGCCATCCACATAGAAATGTCAGCCAGGCAGGCTGATATCCTCTCCTTAACCTGTTAGGTAGAGGGGGAATGAGAAATAGTGCTATATAAGAGAAATGTCCAATAAAAAAACAATGGTATACTGAAAAAAAACAGTACAAGTCTAAATAATACATTAACCAAAATGTCAGTAACATGGCAAGTGTTGATGTATAAATCACTGTTAACATACCCCTAAAATGCTATTTCAAAAAGCAAGACTTGCATGCTAACAATTAATTCAGGGAGCAAAGATGCAATCTAAACAGGCGAGTCTTGAGTCTACGCCAGAAGATGGTCAGAAGGGCAGAAGGGCCAAGACCAGGGGCCTCATTTAAAAAAAGGACTTTCGATCAAATTTGATCTTACGTGTGGCTTACGTAAAAAATCACGACAAAGTAGTGATTTATAAAATTTCAACGTGACTCCATTTGACCGTGGAAATGGTCGTAGCTCCACGTCAGGTCTTCACTTTACATACGCACATTACCTGGTGGTTATGCCGAAGTATTGTAGGCTTGAGAGCCGCGCGTGAACGCTTATTTGGCATGGAAAATTATCGTTGTTGTTATCAGCCTACAAAATTAGTTTAATTCTAAATTGAAAAGGAAACTGATAGTCTAATTACTGAATTTTAAGTCTTCCTTATATTATATACCATTATTATTGCATTGCTTCTCAAGCTTCTGGATTTGAGAATTTTTTTCATGTTCATCTTAATAAGTCTTTTGTTTTATTTATCCATTGTTTTTATATATTTTACTTTAACTGTGTAATAGGATTTTGCTGTAAAAAAAAGCTTTAAATAAAATTGCATTATTATTATTATAAATAACAACAGTGCGCATTTTGTACATTCTAGATCTGCTGTGTAGCATGCTTGAGAGATTGTGTTGGCTTAAACTAACAACAACAAAAAAAAGTCTGCCAGTCTGCAAATATCAGGATTCCTAAATGCTTACAAAGGTAATCCCATATGCAAAAGGTCTGTAAAAATCATATATGATCATACTTGCAAACTTTTTATAAAAAAGCATGTTGATTAGTAGCCTATTATATTATATATTTCTATACAATTCTTATACAATCTCTCAATGTTTTTTTTATAAGGAATACCATGTATTAGGGAACTATTTAATTTTAGCATGAAATGTATATGCTAGCTCTCTACCACATATTTATTTTATTTAAGTTTTGTATATGGCATATGTGTTTTTATAAGATTTTTACAGACCTTTTGCATATAGCATTTAGGAATCCTGTTATTTGCAGACTGGCAGACTTTCTTTTGTTGGTTTTATGAATGAAGTTCAACCATCGAGATTTTCAAAAAAGAACTGGAGGCAGCTTCCGCTTACCGGTTCCATGGATTCCTATGGGAGCTGCTCATTGGGGCACGGAGCCGATTCAGTGGCCAACCCGTCACGTCTCTGCAGTCTATGGGCAATACACACAGACAGCGCACAGAATCACGGAAATCGCAGTTTATTACAGAAGTTAACGGGGAGACGCGGTTGTTTCCATTACAGATATGCTCGGTTTTCTCATATTATACGTCTCAAAAGAACCGAAAACGACACGCTCTGATGGCTAGCTCACAAGCTAAATCGATTAATAATCATATTGCAGCCTATGCAGTATGCACTGATCTGAACAGACCTAGCTAACTTCAGCTTGAATAATGCAAGTAATAGCCTACAAGACTAGCCTATAAATAGCAACCCACACAGATAAAGCAGAGACGAAGAAGCTCGAGAATTATACATCATATTGCATTAAAATACAATTACGAAATAAGAAAGGTATTCTATGAATGTACTATAACGATAAGTATAAACTATAAGTACAATACCGGCAGCTTACCCATTCGCTTTATTTGACCGTGAAATAAAAATGGTGGATCTCCGTTTTGTCTCGTAATTCATCGGAGAAAAGCGTAAAGTCACGTGGTGTGTAATCTCTGATTCGTAAAATAAGTACGAATTTTCGGGACTGGAATTTCGTAGAATAGATACGAATAGGCTGTGAGACCAGGTTGAAAATTCTATGATTTCCAGTTATTTTCCATATCTCCTCCAGCGCCCATCGTTTTGTGGCTTCCGTTTTGAACGAGTCCTTTGCACCACAGATTTTAGCCTACATTATTTTTGCCTCAGGATAACTGTTTCTGTTTGACTCATGTGGACAGCTCATTTGTACATATCCATAGTTATGCAAGAGCTGATTTTTATGGAAAACTTTTTTCACTATTACACATCACCAATGTGAGAGTCATGTTAACCAAACTAAGAAGCACTGAAAATAAATTATTTATATTTCCATTAATATTGTTTGACATTGTTCTAATAGTAAACTGAACCAGAAGGTGTGCTATTTAATGCCATCTATCCTCGTTAACAAAAGATTATGTTGGAATAGGTAAAATAATGTTTTACTAGACTTTTGCAGATTGACAGGATCAATCTAAAAATGTTGAATGTTGGCAGCCATATTGGCTTGGCACTGCTGAGGCTTATTGTTTCAGAACACTCTGGCATTGAATGAGTTAAGGACATTCCAAACCGCTAAATGCTTCTCAGAGGAGCGAGGAACGAGTGACTCCTGGAGGATGCTTCAGCGAGGAAACACAAGTGTAGCCTTTGCGGAAGCCTTTTCTCTTAACGTTTGACGTGTAAAAATTATCCACCTCTCCAGATCTGATCCAATCCATAATGAAACTCATTCTTTATGACTAATTCATGAAAAAAAGAGGCTAAAAAGCATTATAGTTCAACACGTAAGCATAATATGACGCTGACGCTTGACTGAGCAAGGACATTCCATTTGCCTAATGCATGTTGCCTCGATTCCTCAGTCCTCACTACATACTACATTACAGGCATTTAGCAGACGCTCTTATCCAGAGCGACTTACACAACTTTTTAGCATTTATACAGCTGGATATATACTGAAGCGATTCAGGTTAAGTCCTTGCTCAAGGGTACAACGGCAGTGTCCTACCTGGGAATCGAACCTGCAACCTTTCGGTTACAAGGCCAGTTCCTTAACCATTATACTACACTGCCGCCCTGCCGTCCTCGTATCTTCCTCGCATCCTCCGTTGGGTGGAGCTAAGGAGCGAGGAAAGGACATGAGGAAAGGATGCAAGGAGTGAATAAGCAATTGTAATGAACCGTAAAACTACATCTCCAAGTCTGTCATATTAGCCTGGAAATTGCACTGCTTTGTTCAGTAGACACACCTTTTTAAAAGTTATTCACAGAAAGTATATTGCCATGACAAAAACATGGCCACAGTTTGCCAATGAACTTTCAGTGAGGGTGGCTTTTTGCCAAATCTTTGTTTATGGAACTTTCAGCATAGTGAACAATGACAAAATAAGTGTACTTGTATCATTACAAAAGCAGGTTACTACAGAATTAGAACAAGATAAATGACTCAGACAAAAAAAAAACATGGGAGAAGGGAGATTGCAATTCAGTCAGTACAATTTGTCAGAAAGCAATATATTAGACATTCATCTATCATTAACCACTTTTTAAATGTGGGAATTTATTAAGGGGTCAAACGTTTCGGGTAGCCTTCCACAAGTTGCTGGAATTTTGGCCGATTCCTCCTGACAGAACTGGTGTAACTGAGTCAGGTTTGTAGGCCTCCTTGCTCGCACACGCTTTTTCAGTTCTGCCCACAAATTTTCAATTGGAGGTCAGGACTTTGTGATGGCCACTGCAATACCTTGACAGCCATTTTGCCACAACTTTGTAAGTATGCTTTGGGTCATTGTCCATTTGGAAGAGCCATTTGCGACCAAGCTTTAACTTCCTGGCTGATGTCTTGAGATGTTGCTTCAATATATCCACATAATTTTCCTTCCTCATGATGCCATCTATTTTATGAAGTGTACCAGTCCCTCTTGCAGCAAAGCACCCCCACAACATGATGCCACCCCCATGCTTCACGGTTGGGATGGTGTTCTTCAGCTTGCAAGCCTCACATTTTTTCCTCCAAACATAACGGATGGTCATTATGGCCAAACAGTTAAATTTTTGTTTCATCAGACCAGAGGACATTTCTCCAAAAAGTAAGATATTTGTCCCCATGTGCAGTCTGGCTTTTTTATGGCAGTTTTGGAGTAGTGGCTTCTTTCTTGCTGAGCAGCCTTTCAGGTTATGTCGATATAGGACTAGTTTTACTGTGGATATACTCGACCATCTCGACCATCACCCCCTTCCCTGTGGCTGACAGATTCTCTCAGATCCAGCAGAACCATGCTGCAAGCCACTGAGAGAAAGTGGAGGAAATCCAGATCCCCAGATGACCTGGCCTCCTACCACACTCTGCTGGCAGCCTTCACAGCTGCAACCACATCAGCTAAAACTGCATTTTTCCAGTCTAAAATTGATGCATGTGTATCTAATCCACGTAAACTCTTTTCCACCTTCTCCTCCCTGCTCATGCCCCCTCCACCCCCACCCACCTCCCTCTCTGCAGATGACTTCCTGACCCACTTTGAGGGGAAGGTTGCCGCGATCCGGAACTCCTTCACGCATCCGGTGACACCCCACATCCCCCATACTGAACCCATCGCTACACTGTTGTCCTTCAAGATTCTGGAGGACTCAGATGTGCTCCAGCTGGTGACGAGCTCATTCCATATCTCCCCTCCATTATTAACACCTCCCTAATCTGTGGCCATGTTCCTGCTGCCTTTAAAACTGCCCGTGTAACCCCACTTCTTAAAAAACCTAGCTTGGATCCCTCTGATGTCAAGAACTACCGTCCTGTATCTCTCTTGCCCTTCCTGTCCAAAACAATTGAACGTGCTGTCCTTAACCAACTGTCTGTTTTTCTCCACCAGAACAACCTGCTTGACCCGCATCAGTCCGGCTTCAGAACCGGCCACTCCACTGAAACTGCTCTCCTGGCTGTGACGGAGGCACTCGCCACTGCTAGAGCCTCCTCCCTCTCCTCTGTTCTGATTCTCCTTGACCGGTCTGCGGCATTCGACACGGTCAACCACAAACTCCTGATCTCCACACCCGCTGAGATGGGCATTTCTGGGACTGCCCTCTCTTGGTTTGTATCGTATCTCACTGATAGATCCTACCAAGTCTCCTGGAAGGGTTCCGTCTCTGCTCCCCATCCCCTGTCTACAGGAGTCCCGCAGGGATCTGTACTGGGTCCTCTGCTGTTCTCTATGTGTACTAAGTCTCTTGGTTCAGTAATTAATTCACATGGCTTCTCATATCATAGCTATGCTGATGATACTCAACTCTTCCTCTCTTTCCCTCCCTCTACCCCACAGGTTAAGGAGAGGATATCTGCTTGTCTGACTGACATCTCTGAGTGGATGGCTACCCATCACCTGAAGCTCAACCTTGACAAGACAGAGCTCCTCTTCATGCCGTACAAGACCTCCCCACTACATGACCTCTCCATCACCGTTGACGGGACCATGGTGGCTGCCTCCCGCTCTGCAAGGAACCTGGGGGTGGTCCTGGACAACCGGCTGGACTTCAAAGAGCACATCAGGGCGACGGCACGGTCCTGCAGGTTCCTCCTGTACAACATCAGGAGGATTCGACCGTACCTGACCACCTACTCCACCCAGCTTCTTGTCCAGACCATGGTCACTTCACGCCTGCAACTCCCTGCTCGCAAGCCTACTGGCCTGCGCCATTCTGCCACTTCAACTGATCCAGAATGCAGCTGCCCGGCTTATGTTCAACCTCCTGAAATTTTCCCATGTAACCCCCCTGCTGAGGTCACTCCACTGGCTGCCAGTTGCAGCCAGGATCAGGTTCAAAGTTCTGACCCTGGCCTACACTGCAGCCAATAGGGCAGGCCCCGCCTACCTGCAGGACTTAATCCAGAACTATGTTCCTGCTTGACCACTCCGCTCTTCTACAGCAGGGTGACTCGCCCTTCCCCCCCTCCGTGTCAACGGCTCTCGCTCGTCCCGACTGCGGAGCTTTTCCACCTTAGCTCCTCAGTGGTGGAATGAACTTCCCATTCCCCTACGTTCTACTCGAACCCTGCCTGCGTTCCGTCGAGGCCTGAAGACACACCTCTTCAGACTCCACCTTGACTGATATTCTAACCTAGGACCTCATGGTACTAGTTCCCTGTGTTTTCCTGTCTGTTTGTTATAGTTTATAATAGTAATTAGAATAGAAGTGTAGTATAGCTGATTTACCCACAGCTTACTGTGAACTACAGTCAACCTTCATTACTAGGGATAGCTGCTACATTATGGGAAGGATGTGCTTTGTCTTGTCTGTTCTGTAGTGATCTTGATGACGTCTCTGTATGCACTTATTGTACGTCACTTTGGATAAAAGCGTCTGCTAAGATATAGATACTTTTGTACCTGTTCCCTTCAGCATCTTCACAAGGTCCTTTGCTGTTGTTCTGGGATTGATTTGCACCAAAGCACGTTCATCTCTAGGAGACAGAACGCGTCTCCTTCCTGAGCGATATTATGGCTGCCTGGTCCAATGGTGTTTATACTTGCATACAATTGTTTGTACAGACAAACGTGGTACCCTCAGGCGTTTGGAAATTGCTCCCAAGGATGAATCAGACTTGTGGCGTTACACAATTTTCTTTCTGAGGTCTTGGCTGATTTCTTTTGATTTTCCCATGATGTCAAGCAAAGAGGCACTGAGTTTGAAGGTAGGCCTTAAAATACATCCTCAGGTACACCTCCAATTGACTCAAATAATGTCAATTAGCCTATCAGAAGTTTCTAAAGCCATGACATAATTTTCTGGAATTTTCCAAGCTGTTTAATGGCACAGTCAACTTAGTGTATGTAAACTGCTGACCCACTGGTGATATAGTGAATTAAAAGTGAAATAATCTGTCTGAACAATAGTTGGAAATAGTGGGAATTTATTAAGGGGTCAAACGTTGCTAACATGAAATCTGTGGAGTAGTTAAAACTGAGTTTTAATGGCTTCAACCTAAGTGTATGTAAACTTCCGACTTTAACTGTATATATATATATACATATGTATATATGTATATAAAAGAAAAAACATACACACTGTGTATATATATATATATATATATATAAAACGTGATTGTTTTGTGTCCGACAGCTTATTGTTTATTTGTCTTAGCTTCTTAGCTAGGTAGCTAACATTAGCTACCTCCTGGCAGACAAGAATGGCAAAGATGGGGCAAATGCTTCAAATTTTAGAAAGATATCAGGGAATGGTCATGCTTAGTTGGTAGCAATTATCAAACGTGCTGCTGTGAGAGAAATCCAGTGCCATATACTGTGTCTATACCCTCTAATTCTGCATTCTAAAACCAGGGATTCAGCCAGAATTCTTGTTTTCAAAACAAAGTGGCTCATGACGTGTCGTTAATCAATCAAAGAGTTGGGCTGATTCCCGTCATGGACTAACGAGATTGAATTTGCGCATTCACATGACAGTATAGATAGCGTTGAGCTTGAGAAAGACTTTCACCCACTCCTGTCTGCATCAACGAACAGAATTAGAGCCCGGCATAAGTTTATATAGAAATTGGCTAAAATTGATATCATTCAGCTAGCCATTTACTGTTTGAGTAAAACTGGCTCACTGAAAGATTAGCTCCTTTATTTATTTTCTCCTTTATTTATCAGTTATGAAAACCATTAAAATGGTCCTATTGTAAATGTCCAACAGAGTACCGAATTGGGGCTAGGTGTACCGGGTAACTGTAACGTCTGGGAATTAAAAAATTTACAAGCATAAAAAATATGACACTAACATTAGCTATTGTGACCCATCAGGTAACGTTAGATAGCTAACTTTAGACAGTGGCAGCTCCTGAGCTGAAAATTGGGGTAGCGGAAAACTTCCCTTTAAACTGATTATTGGTCTTAATAATTTTTCAATCCGTTTCCTTGATTAACAATAGGCTACATCAGCGTTTAATTCACCAATTACTCAATGCCATCAAATGTAGCCGGTTCTCCTCAATTAGGCTATTAGGCAAGTAATAAAATTATTTTAACTTGCGTTGCACAATTGTGCACATTTTAATCAACATTATAATTGTGGATACATGTGCTCTTCGTTCTCCGCACTCTTAATTCCGAAAATATTAATGGAAATTAAAGCTCAGTTTTTGTTAGATTATTTTTTTTATTTAGCACAACCTGCAATAAAAAAATAATCTAACAAAAGCTGAGCTTTAAGATCGTTTAATTTCCATTAATATTTTCGGAATTAAGAGCCTAATTGAGGAGAACCGGCTACATTTGATGGCATTGAGTAATTGGTGAATTAAACGCTGATGTAGCCTATTGTTAATCAAGGAAACGGATTGAAAAATTATTAAGACCAATAATCAGTTTAAAGGGAAGTTTTCCGCTACCCCAATTTTCAGCACAGGAGCCGCCACTGACTTTAGATGAGTGTTGCAAGACAATCACGAGCTACTGAACTCAGTGACCTAATTGAAAATGCTGTAGGCTACTGCTTATTGTAAAATATGTCAAATGTTGTGGACAATACAGTACATTTTGGAGAGGTTTTTGGACACTTGTATATCATAGACATTGGTCATGTTAAAATTGATTTTCCTCTCTTATCTGTTCAAAATATGTTATTGAGTAAATAAATAGTAAAAAAAAACGTTTTAAAAACATGCAAAATATACCAATTTGGAGAGGTTTTGGGACACCGAAATGGTACTCGAGTCTCATTTTTAAAAAATCCTTGTAGAATTTGACTGCTTTTAGATATCTGCAATTTATTTTCCATGGGTAGGAAACATATTGAAGATGAACTGTATACAATAATTCAGTCAAAACAACCACAACCAACATAAGTTTGATTTTGTATTCACTGTAATAAGCTAGCTAAATTCCCCATAATATTTAACAACCATGAGTTAGCTGGCAAGCATATATGATGTATAGTTAATTCATAATGAATATTATGTTATATCTAAAATATTTAGTGTTTGACCCCTCAAAGGAATTTTCAAAAGGGAATCACTGGGACATTTCACTTGCCACAAATCCACAAAGTCCCCTATTATTTATAGTGGTGTTAGCTTTTCACTGACTGATTAAATTGGGGATGGCAGGTACTTGGCACTTTTTCAGGGTTTCCTACAGAAATAACCACAATGACCACAGACTCTCAGCCCTTAAAACATCAACTTCTGTATGTTCTGACCTCATGTAGCCACACATAATTCAGGTACTTTACACATCCACACAAAATTGAATTTTTTCTTCTTGCCAAATTTGTCATCAGAAATGCTCTATACCCAAAGATATTTGTATATTATCTCTGTATACAAAGAATAATTTTCCCCCATTGGATAACAAAATGGCATAACTGCCATCCCAATATTATCTGCCAATTAAAAAACGCCTCAATCTAATGTGGAAACATCACAGTATCGCAGACAAAAGCGCTATATGGCTTAGTATTTTTCCATGGATCAGCTTTGGCCTAGTGGTCAGTTTTTCTGGCTTTCATGCTTGGGGGTTTGATCCCTGCCAAGTACCAAAGATTACATTTATTTTTGACAAAAACAATTTGCAAATGTTACGTTTTTCATGTAAGAATGTTCTTTTCACATTCATTGAAATTATGTGTTGTTCCATGAAGCAATTTTCATTATTTGACATTTTGGGCCCTATCTTACACCCGGCGCTAAGCGGCGTCAAACCAAACGCAAGTGTCTTTGCTATCTTACACCCGGTGCATGGTTCATTATAACGCCTTGTGTTCACGTCGTTTAAATACCATGTATTCTTGCGCCTATTGCAAGTGAACAGAGCATGTTGGTCTTAAGATGAGGAGTGGCCAGGATTATTTTTGGCGTATTGCTATCTTGAGCCAGCAGAAAGCACATGCGCTAAAACCACCACAAACCTGGTTTAAAGTCATGTCGCATTTGTTTACATGTTATTTTAACGGCGCATATAAGTGCGTCTACATAGGCGTGTGCACAATGCGCGTACACCCTCCTGTCTGTTACACACAGGGGCGCGCACAAGCATGACTAAAAATATCAAGATTACAATGTGAAATATTATTATTGTGTAGGCTATATAAAAAAATGCATAAAAATGGCTTTCCATTTGCTGATAACACCTATATCAAGCCTAATGCGCGAATTGTCATTTACACCTAATGCGTGAATAGTCATTCAATAGAAAACTCGCGCACTGCAATAGACGGACATTTGAGTTCTGAACATGTGCTTCAGATGTCATTACAATACAGCTCTCTAGGCCTACAGCCTGTAAGTAAATAGAATGGTTTTGACTGAAAAAAGTTCAAAACCTTGTCCAGTGAATATTGCATTTATTGTTTTTCAAATAAGCTAGCCTAAGCTATAGCGGATTCGCTGTGCATAAGGTTATTTCCATAGCCTACGGATAAACAACGGAGATAAATGTCACCATGTTAACTGAATTTGAACCTTAGTATTCTTCGTCCTTCATATTTTTTTAATTACAGTGACCAGGTTTCCATACTCTCAGCTTATTAAAACCCAGCTGATTTCACCTGTTATTCCATAACTGAACAAAACTATTTTAAAGAGAACTAAGCGTCTAATTAGAAACGAAAACAAATTTGCAGCACGTTACACAATTAATTCACAATAAATTTTAATGCCATTCTCTGCATGTTCTCTGTTTCCCCTGCTGTAAGTCGTTTCACGGTCTTCCTGGGAAAGTGGATTGTTTTAAAGCATTACGCTACGAGTAAAACAGGTTGGTCACATTTCCATAAACAGGACATTATAAAACAAGGGGAAATATGTGTGAACATATAGGTTGCCAACCTGACAGCTTTATTGTATTTAGTGTATCATTAAGGCAAAATAACGCTATTTATGTTATTAATCAATATTACTATGCAGGTAGCCTAATGAACTTCCGATGAAGCTTGAACTTCGAGAACTCCATGAGATCAGCCTCATGGAATTGATGTTTGACACTTTCATTGCATAATCAAACGAAATTCGTTGAACAAGCAGGCTAATTTGGCGTTGTCTAAGGTGAGACTGAAGCCATTGATAGCTTATTCTCAGCTGTTGCAGGTCCTTTTAATGAAATTTAACCGCATATATTTTGTAAAATAACAGCCCTGTCGGGAATTACCGGGAACTCATAGGCTAATGGTTAGTCCGAATAATATTGATCATACTATTGATCCATTTAGCCTATTCCTTGATCGCACTAAACACGCACGACCATGTCTGTTTTGCCATCAAGCAATCCGCCAAGGTGGAAAAGCAGGCTTTTAAAGGGAATGGGATATGACATTTTGATTGGTTTATTGCATGTCACACCCAAGACACACCTATAATTAATGAAGAGACTAGGTTCAGCCCATTTGCACATTGCACCGTGCTTAGCGCCCAAAAAACACGCCGTTAAAATTGCAAAAGTGGACTTGGACACACCCTAAATGGACTTTATGCCATGCGCTTAGACCAAGCGCCAAGATCGCCAAGATAGAGCCCTTAAAGTTTGAATGACCACATTCTCTTGAGATAGTAAGACGAAAAAACACAGGGCCAAGTTACATTAATATAATGGTATCACTGGGTATCACTGCTTTGGAATAGAGATGGTTTAATTAGTGTGAGCTAAGATAATAAGGCAATATTGTTAGTTGTAACTTGGCCGCATTTTGAACTTGGATTTTTTTTTTGTTGTTGAGATAAACAATTTTACTACAGCAAAATAAATTCCTCCTGTCTGCCCATGCTAGAGGTAACTGCGGTCAGGAGTCCTGTGGTAGAATGTAAAACTTACTTTGGCCTTTTGTACAGAGAAGTTTTCAGTAGGCAGGGTCCTTCAGCTCATTTGTTAATCGTAATTCCTCAGGTTAACTGGCCTCCGGTGATCTATTCTTACTAACTGTACATATGTAGGAGGTTTCCCACTGCATTGTGTGTTGATTTTCAAAATTACGCTATGCAACTGACTGGATATGGGTTGATATGGGATGAGTTTTTCATTTTAAGAACATCTGGCTCCCATTGGTTGTGTATCATAACAGCTGGATTCTCCGTGCCTTCTCATGTAGAGTTTCTGTACTGTTACAATAGAATGTTCATGTCTAATAGTACATTTTCAGTAGGAGCAAGAAAATTTATCAATGGAAACCATGTAGATTATTTTAATTTCCGTTAAATATTATACCTGAATAGAATTACTGAATCAACAACATCCAGCAGAATGACGTAATGGCCTACACGTAATGGGCACTGATTACTAGTTTTTTCAAAAGAAAATATTTGTTATTAGCAAGTGAAAATACAAACCCCTATTCCAAAACAGTTGGGACAGTATGTAAAATGCAAATAAAAGCAGGGATTTGTAAAGTTTCTTTTACATATTTAATTGAAAATAGTACAAAGAAAAGATATTTAATGTTTTACTACTAATATTTTATGTTCAACTTTATAGATTTTTGTAAATATATGCTAATTCTGAATTTGATACCTGAAACACGTTCCAACAAAGTTTGGACAGGGGCAACATAAGACTGGGAAGGTTGTGGAATGTTCAAAAAAACACCAGTTTGGAACATACCACTGTGTATGGAGGACCAGACGCGACTGAGGAGGAATCTTAAAGTTATACACGTAGGTGGAATAACCACAAAATAGGAGAGGATGTCCGCGAATGGAACAGGAAAAATAAAGAAATGGGAATAAAAACTCCCGGCATAGCGCCAAAAGAAAATCAACCCAGGAGAAGTGGGCGAAGACTCGCAGACTCGAGCAGAGAAAGGAAAGGAGAGATTTACCTCTTGCTCTCAATACGAGAAAGCACTAACGGAGGTAAAAGGAAAAGGAGATAAAGAATAGCAACCCAGACAAATGGGTTAAAAAACTCGTAGGCTCGAGCAGAAGAAAGGAAGAGAGAGAATTACCTCTCGCTGTCAATACGTGAAAGCACTAAAATAAAGAGGTAAAGAGAAAACGGTAACGAAGGTAATTGTCTCAGAGAGAACAGAAAGGGAAACCAGGATGAGGGACAGAAAGTGCAAAAGAGAAAATAAATTCTACAAGGAACAAAGCAACTAGAGGCAAGTCCCACGTTACTTTAAAGCAGAGCTATAAAATGAAGTGGTCGCCTCGTACCTATACCTTTACCGGCTTCGTGGCAAAGAATAATGACAACATGGAAGCGCCGAGACCGGAAGACGCAGAGTTTAAATAGCCGGGTAGAGGAAAAAACACGGCAAGGGCGCCGGACCGAAGCTGCGAAGACAACCTAAGCCAAGAAGTAGCGGCGACCTGCAAAACCGTGACAACCACAGGTAAACATGTGAATAGGTTACAGGTGATGATATCATGACTGGGTATAAAAGCAGCATTCATGAAGGCTCTGGCGTTTACGAGCAAAGAGTTTACAAGCCACTTTGTGAAAAACTGCGTGAGTGAATAGTCCAGCAGTTTAAGAACGTTTCTCAACACACAATTGCAAGGAATTTAGGGATTTTGCCATCTACAGTCCATAATATTATTAAAAGATTCAGGAAATCTGGAAAAATCTGTGTGTAAAAGGCAAGGCCGAAAACCAATATTGAATGCCCGTGACCGTCGATCCCTCAGACGGAACTGCATTAAAAACCGACATGCTTCTGTAATGACTATAACCACATGGCCTCAGGAAACTTTGGAAAGCCGTTATCAGTAAACAGTTTGTCACTGCATCTACAAATGCAAGTTAAAACTCTACTACGCAAAGTGTAAGCCATATATCAACAGCATCCAGAAACGCCACCGACTTCTCTGGACCCAAGCTCATCTGAGATGGACTGACGCAAAGTGGAAACGTGTGCTGTGGTCTGACAGGTCCACCTTTCAAATTGTTTTTGGAAATAATGGACGTTGTGGTCTCCGGGCCAAAGAGGAAAAGTACTAGGGGTGGGGGAAAAAATCGATTCTCTTAAGAATCGCGATTCTTATCTTCTACGATTCAAAATCTATTCACAGGTTTCAAAAATTCACTTTCAGTTTTTTCAGTCTTGTAATAATGTTATGGTTTCAATTTTCTCCTCATTATAAATGCACTACGTCGACACTGCATTTATAATTTTAGAATTTACTCCTCGCTTAAAAAACGAAATAAATAAATAATAATAATTTACTCCTCGCTATATATGCACTTCCGGTCATGTCAGCACGCAGTGCAGTCTGCTCATGTTTGTGGAACTTAGTTGCGTAGTCTACTCTGGTGTTGAGAATTCCGATTGCGAAATCGTTTTTTTATGGATTTTTTTTCTTTATTTGTTGTACTTTAAAAAAAAATGTAGGCCAGTTGTAATGTGTGACCAGCGGACCCTAACTTAACCACCCGCGAGACCGTAGGCTAAAGAAGCTGCTAGCTAGCTAGCCACGAAGGAGGAAAAGCAAATTCAACCAGCCCCATCTTCAATGAAGGCAAGCGTTTGGACACACTGGGTTTTATAATCTCCCGGGGAAGAAGGAGCTTGACAAGACATATGGAATTTGCAAGCTTTGCAAAACGAAGGTAAAGTATTTTGTGAATAAAACAAACATGAGGGCTCACATCTTATGTCATCAGCCAGAGATGAACAAAGTACAACAACCTCCAGTAGCAAACATTCCTGCCAACCAATACACTCTGCACCACTTTTCTAAACTTTCAGCCAACTCTGAACGGGCAAAGAAAATAACTCAGTCCATAGCCTATTTAATTTCAAAAGATCTGCACCCCTACGGCATCGTTGATAATGAAGGCTTTCGATTCATGATCCACACAATTGAGCCCAGGTATAGCATACCATCCCGTCGGCTTTTTACAGAGAAAGCGGTGCCTCAGCTATACCAGGAGACAAAGGAAAAAGTCGGTGAGGCATTGAAGAAAGCCACAAGAGAAGGCCTAGCACTTATATGCGATGCATGGACATCAAGAGCAACTCAGTCATTTGTGACAGTCACTGCTCACTATATCACGGATGACTGGCAGCTCGAGTCTTGTGCTCTACAAACTAGAGCAATGCACGAAAGCCACAGGTGCAAATTTGAATGAGATATTTCAGACTGTCGCAAATAAATGGCAGATCACAACCACGGATCTAGTAATTGTTACCGATAGCGCGGCTAACATGGTAGCTGCTGCACAGTTGGGCAACTTTAAACACATTAAGTGTTTCGCACATACCATCAACCTCGCCGCTCCGCGAGCGTTAAAGCTGCCCCGCTGTGTCACGACTTCTGGGGAGGATTAGGCGAATCACTGGATTCTTCCACCGCAGCCCCATCGCAAATCATGCCCTAGAGCAGAAACAGAGGAGCTGCCACACCACAAGTTAAAGACGGATGTGGCTACAAGATGGAACAGCCCGTTCGAGATGGTCGATAGATTCCTCGAACAACAACCTGCAAAATGCGCGGCTCTCCTCTCTCCTCAGGTGAGGAAATGTGCAACCGACATCTGCACACTAAACGAAACGGACATCTCCAACGCAGAAGACATAGCGAAGGCCCTCAAGCCAATGAAAGAGGCAACCAAAATCATGTTGGTGGATAGCACACCTACGTTCTCCGTGATAGCTCCACTGCATGTGCAGCTCCTTCACGACACAGAAGCAGGTTTTGGTGGTGACACACCAATCGTCCGGGAAATCAAACACGCAATCCATGATGATCTGGCCAAGAGATACACAAGTGTATCTCTTGGCCAGATCATCATGAGAGATACACTTGTGTATCTCTTGGCCAGAGATACACAAGTGTGCAGGAGAAGAATATTGTCCACACAGCTTCTACCCTGGACCCCAGGATTAAAGCACTGCCTTTCCTCTCCAAAGATGAACAGCAGGACATGCGCTCCAAGGTGATTGCAGAGGCTGCAGCACTTGAGGTAATTCTATCCTTTATAAATGTTGTAAAAAGATACATTTCAGTACATTAGTGCGTATATGTAGCATATATGTATAAATTATAAAATAGATTTCACATCCACATGCACAACCACAACTATACATAATGTGTTACAGAATGTCACTCAATTAATTTTAAAGGTGCGTATGTGTGTGTTTTAATGTAAAAATGGAATTAAAAGTTGAGGCTTATTTGTTGACTGTCGTTTCCACTGCCTTTTACTACAGCAAGAGGTGAGGTAGGAGGAGGCTGAGGAGCCACATAACCCAGATTCAGGCCAAGACGAAGGCCCTACCCCCAAAAGAAGAGCATCTTCTGCACTGGTGGATCTACTGGGCAAGACATTCACTGATGTCAGAGTTGTCCCTAAATCTGCCAACACCAGAGCTGAGGAAGAGCTGAAGTAGTATCTGGAGGCCTCCCCACTCTCACTCTCTGAAGATCCCCTCAGCTGGCGGAGGTCCCACAAGACTGCCTTTCCTCTCCTGGCCAAGTTAGCTAAACGCTATCTATGCATCCCTGGGACTAGCGTTGCGGCAGAGAGGGTATTCTCAACTGCTGGGGATATCGTAACAGCACAGCGGAGCACTCTCACTCCAGACCACGTAGACCATCTTCTGTTTCTCAAAAAGAACCTGGTCATTCCAGCCAGTGGTGGACAGTAATGTACACTCCAGTCAACCACTGATTACAGCACTTTGCAGCTAACGGTAGCAGCTCTTGTTTGATTTTATTTGTTCATTTATTTTTGAAGTTGCTGAGAAAATATATACAAAAAAGCTGCTACAAGTTTTATCTATACAACAGTATTTTTATTATTTTTGCATGAAAAAATGTTACCATTTGTCTCAGGGCTGTGTCGTTGTGTTGAAAGTATTGCAGAAGACTACCAGTAAAATGTTTCAAATGATTGCAGTTACCTTAACTGCCAGATATTTTTCATATTATATTACAGTGGACTCAACTGGGAAGCATAAGTAAATCCAATTTATTCAAGATTTACATTTGATTGTGTTTGTGTGATTTTCTTCTTCTTCTTTGAGATTTATTAAACTGTCTAGCAGTCAAATGGGAGAAGTAACTCAAAATAGAATATCTAGAATTCTAATGTGTATTGAATCGAGAATCGATTTTGAATCGAATCGTGACCCCAAGAATCGAAATTGAATCAGATCGTAAGATTCCTAAAGATTCCCATCCCTAAAAAGGACCATCCCAATTGTTACCAATGCAAGGTTCAAAGGCCAGCATCTGTCATGGTATGGGGGTGTGTTAGTGCCCATGGCATGGGAAACTTGTATATCTGTGAAGGCACCATCAATGCTGAAGGGTACATATGCATTTTGCAGCAACATATGCCGCCATCTAGACGACGTCTTTTTCAGGGACGTCCCTGATTATTTCAGAAAGACAATGTCAAGCCACATTCTGCACATTACAACAGCGTGGCTTCGTAGTCAGAGAGTGCAGGTGCTAGAATGGCCTGCCTGCAGTCAAGACCAGTCTCCCTTTGAAAATGTGTGGCGCATTGTGAACCCAAAATACAACAACGAAGACCCCTGACTGTTGAGCAGCTGAAGTGTTATATCAAGCAAGAATGGAAAAAAATTCAGTTTTCAAAACTAGAACAATTAGTTTCCTCAGTTCCCAAAAGATTACTGAGTGTTGTTAAAAGGAAAGGTGATGTAACAGTGGTAAACATGCCCCTGTCCCAACTTTTTTGGGACGTGTTGCAGGCATCAAATTTAGAATGAACGTATATTTACAAAAAACTAAGTTCATTAGTTAAAACATTAAATATCTTGTCTTTGTACTGTTTTCAATTGAATAGAGGTCAAAAAGGATTTGCAAAACATTGCTTTCTGTTTTTATTTACATTTCATACAATGTCCCAACTTTTTGTAATTGGAGTTTGTTGCTGCGTGCCTTTATTTTTTTGTTTGCACTTTCTAATAAAGAGCTGTTGCCAAGAGCTAATTTGCTTCTGCATGTGGAATGTTCTACACGTAACTGAAGTTGAAGGAAATTGTATTGCAATTAAATTATAAAGCTCTTTTGTGAGGATTCCGACATGAGGTGCAGGCAGGTCCTCATAACCTTAGAGAGAAGTTAAGACACACGTGACACGTAGAGAGTATTGAGAGAAGTCAGTTGTCATTATGTATTGTTCAAGGTTCTTATACTTGAGAAACTGCTATCAGCTAATTGGATCAGAGAGTGCCTAGAACAGTGCAGCTCTGTTGTAATTGAAGTTGCTATAATTTGAAGGTGTGAGCAGAGTCTGCTGACAGAAACCGGTGTGTGCTTTCAACCACTAATAGCAAATTGCATTGCCACAATTAATAGCAGGTCTCTCCAGAGGTCAAATCAGGGCTTTCTGATTACATTTCAAAAATAAATGGATACCAGATTTTGTACCAGGTTTGTGATACACAATTAGTTGTTAACGGCACAGGTAAAGGTGGAAGATCATTTTTCATTTGTTCTTGGCCAAGCTGGAGAGACAGCCTCGATGAAAGATGAATCGTTACTGTGCTTCAGAGTGTGGCAACATGCTGTCACTCAGGAACCTTGTCCATCTGTCATCCTTGACAACGGCATCCTCATTGCCTTGAGGTGTCTCATGGGGTCTAGTGGCCTTCGGGCTTAAAAGTGTCCATTCACATATACTGCTGTGGTGCTTACTGTATGTGTGGCAGAACATCAGTAAAGTCACTGTTTCAGTGCAGTTGAGTGTAGTTGAGGGGGATTCAGTTTGTGACGGTGAAGCTAAGATGAGGGAAACGATAGTGATGCCCCTGTTGACATGCAAGTTATTTTACAAAACTAACTAGTGTTATGCTATAAATGCACTGAATTGTGCACTACCAGGGAGGGATGGGCGGTATACCATTTATTTATTTTTTTTCTCTGTATACCGGTATAAATTCACACAATGGTATGGTTTTGCAATAGTGTCATCAATGCTATTTTATTGTTTATCATCTCAATGAATGTTAATAATTGCACATTGCAACCTTATGATAAAGAATTTGCAACATAAACTTAAGGGTGCACTATGCAGGATTTTTACCTTGAAAATAGAAAATAGCTGAGGGGGGCACGTAGGGTGCGGAGGACCAGACGCGGTTATAGGAAAGTTAGATACTATGAGTATCTTGTGATGCCGTTCGGTCTCACTAGTGCCCCCTCTGTTTTTCAGGCGCTAGTGAGACCGAACGGTATCACAAGATACTCATAGTGGCTGCTGTGGGTGTTAAAAGCGGTCTTCTACTCATCGCCCTCACGCATTCGAACGAGATTGTATGCGTTGCGCAGGTCCAGCTTAGTGAAAACCGACGCCCCCTTCAGGCACTCAAATTCGGAGTTCATGAGTGGAAGAGAGTATCGGTTTTTGATAGTTATCTCATTGAGACCCCGGTAGTCAATGCACGGTCTTAGCCCTCCATCCTTCTTCTTGACCAAGAAAAACCCCGCCCCTGCCGGGGAAGTGGAGGACCTAATGAACCCATTAGCTAGCGACTCTTCAATATACTCCCTCATGGCAGCGCTCTCAGGGGCCGATAGGGAGTAAAGGGACCCCCTAGGAGGAACCGTGCCTGGGTAGAGTTTGATGGCGCAGTCATAGGGCCTATGAGGAGGTAAGGTCATGGCGCGCCAATAGGGTGCTCCCCTGGTCAGGAGAGGAGTTACCAGACGAATCCCACCTGATGTCAGTGTCAGAGGGATCCTCGTCCCAAAAGGAATCCCCGTCTGCTAACGAGTCACAAGCTAGACTCTCGGCTCCCGTTACAGGACGAGAGAAGGAGCTCTCCAAATCGGGCAGCGACTCCACCTTCTCTAGGTTGCTATCAGAGGTAACAGATCCACTTAAAGTAGAGAGAGTAGATGAATAACAGTGGGAACGGCACCGGGGACCCCATTGCAAAATAACGGGGCTGTCCCCTCCCCAGTCGATATGGGGGTTGTGCTGCATGAGCCAAGAATGCCCAAGGACAAGCGGATAGGCCGGCGAATCCACCACAAAAAATGTAATGTTCTCCCAGTGTCCCTGGTGGGAGGTGCTCATATGTAGGGACCCTGTGATCTCCCTAACAGTGCCAGAGCCCAGCGGACGATCATCAAGGGCGGTAATCAGGCGGGATCGCGGTAAGGAGTAGACAGGGATTTTGAGCTGCCTGGCCCACTTGATGTCCATAAAGCACTCAACTGCCCCAGAGTCGATAAAAGCATCGACATTAGTCGAGCGCTTACCCCAGAGCAGTTGGACAGATAGTAGGGTCCATGGCAGTGTATTATTCTGTCTCGCTAGAAGCCCAGAATCTCCTAGCGAGACCCCTCGTTCTCCCTGCAATTTGGGACACTGGCCCTTTAAATGGCCTCTCCTCCTGCAGTAGCGACACCAGCCTTCTCGAGGTTTAACAACGGTGGTGTCACGCATGGGGGACCCACCCACCCACATAGGCTCCCCTAACTTGGAAAATGAGTGGGCTGGCGTGCAGACTGGGGGCGCTACTCGAGGTGGAGAATCACGAACTGGAAGGTCCCTCCGTCCACCAGTCTGCCTCTCGCTCCCTGATACGGTTGTCCATGCGGATAGCCGTGGAAACCAGAGCACCAAACGTGGCTGGGATCTTGAACACTGCCAGGGCGATTTGGGATTTCTGGGTCCCAAAACAGAAAGGCTGAGCATTAAAAAAAATCAAACACTGGGTCAAGAACCCTCTACACTTCCCAGGTTCCCCATCGCACCTGAGGGGAAGCTGGAGTTTGGGCTCCCTTATGGCATGTGGAAGAGGTACGGGGCGGGATTGACCGGTGCTTGTGCTACTGGGTGTTGGGCAGCTGCGGAGGTAAATGCGCAGAGACTCTCCGCTAAATCGCGGAGAAACTCTCCCTGATATTGCAGTTGCTCATCAAGCTGACACTGCTGCTCATACATAGCTTGTTGCCTGGCCTGGAGGGTAAGAATGCCCTTCTCATGTGAGGCCAAGGCAGAGCTCTGCGCGGCCAGCACCAGTTTAGCTCCATGCGTAACCGCTGGTCCATCCATATGGCTTCTGTATTCTGTGAGGGGGGTGCATAGGGTGCGGAGGACCAGACGCGGTTATAGGAAACTGGAAAGTTCCCACGAATAGGAACCACAAGACGGAGAAACTCTGATAGTAGGAAAGGGAAACAAAACGAGAAAATAAACAAGCTCCCACTCTCGACAGGAGAGTAACAATGAAAGGGAGGCTGAAGAGAGGAGAAATAAAAGGGACCCGCGGTGAAACGGGCGAATAACTCGTAGACACAAGAGATAAAATAGAAAGACACCCTCTCCTCTCAATAAACCGAGAGGGAAAAACTAAGAGGCGATAAGAAACAAAAGAAGCAAAAATCAGGAAAGAAGACCTCTCGCTTTCAATAGGAAAGCAGGCAGAGAGAGGTGGACAGGAAACAGTAGTCGGCAGGCAGAGAAAGGAAACCAGAGCGAAAGCCCGAAAGTGCAAGAGAATGAAAAGTTCCTAGAAAGCTAATTGCACTGAAGGCAAGTCCCAAAAGCATATGGGGCAAAGTGGTCTCCTTCAGTGCCTAGTCCTATACCTCACCGGCTCTGAATCGCAAATGAATACAATACAGAAGCACCGGAAGCAGAAGCACGGAGCTTAAATAGCCGGCAGGTAACAAGGCACAGGTGAGTCGGCTGAGTAGGACCGAGCGAAAACCTGGAGCAGAATGGAAAAGTAAGGTGAGAGCGTCCTTGCGCTGCTCCGACAGAAAACGACCACAGAAGTGAAAAAGGCTGCCAAAACCCATGACAATAACCATGCTCAGTCTGTCTTTCCACCCATTTTACAAATCCGTGCTCCTCTGCCTGTATTTTTTATTCTAAAGATGTGTTTGGGAGGTTTCTGGGTGTGACACTTTTTTCTGTGTGGGGAGGGGTGTGTGTGGCTACAGAGCCTGTGGGTTGGGATCTGGTTTCAGTGGAGTATTTGTAGCTAGCTAGCTAGCTACTGCAATGGCGGAGGTGAAGAAGCGCATGTACAGCGAAGCCAAACAACAACCAAGAGGGTTGAGAGCCACTGTTTTTGATTTACTTTATTATTGATTTATTGATTCTACACGTCTCTCCTGTTATTCCACATAGGATATAGTAATCTGGACATCATCATAATTTTACAAATTATATTTATTCAGTACATTCTGGACAGAACTATCTCATAGGGATTGACTGTGTAACATGCACAGTCTTGGTTTTAAGACAAGACAACAGTGTCCATACTAACACAAACTGTTGTCATTCTTTACAGGAGACCCTGTCCTTCCATGTCCAGCTGAGCAGACAGGTGCAGGTGGACGTGGATGCTGCCCCCTCAGCGGATCTCAACCTGGTCATAGACGAGATCCGGGATCAGTATGAAACCCTGGTGGCCAAGAACCGCAGAGACGTAGAGGCCTGGTTCAAGAGCAAGGTAGGCAGTACAGATAATACACCAGTCAGCCTCAGTCAATAGCCAATGCTCCACCTTATGATACACTTTCAGTGTATTTCAACAGTTTTTAGTCCTCTCTTTTCAGGAAAGCACACAAAAGCGCATTCTCTGAAATGTAAGCAACCAGCCACACTAAACCCCGCCCCACTGAGCTGTGTAGCCAATTCCCAATATTATTCTGTGGAGTTGCTATTGTCCGGTGAGGACAGGAACACTAAAGCACTTGCTCCCTGAGTGACACTATATGGTTAATTATGCGTGTTTTTGCTCTGTGTCCTGCAGTCAGAAGCAGTGCAGCAGGACTTAAAGGTCAGCACTGAAGTGCTGCAGACCACCAGCGTGGAGCTAAAGGACAGCCAGAGCAGCCTGTGCAACCTGGAGCTGGAGTTGCAGGGCTTACTCTCTATGGTAATTACCCGGGCAACCAAACTCGACCACGAATGGTCAGATTTACTCTCTAAAAATGACCAACATCTCCACCCGAAAAGGTTAAATCAAACATACAACTGTTTCTACTGTGTCTTCCTCAGTTGTATCCCTAAATTAAAGGTTGTATCAGCGATTTTGGGTGACGTCACTTCTGAAGCGAAATCCCAAACAAACATACTTATGAATAATTATGTTATGTTTTAAAAAATAGTGTTCAAGCATCCAGAATTATAACCACGTTAATAACGTTTGTAAGAAACCAAACCGTTTGTAAATCCGTCAAGATTTCAGCGAGATAAGAGTATTAGCGTTTGTGCAGATCATTGTGATTGGTTGGAATACTGTTTATTTTGGTTTTGAGTGGTTGGTAGTACCATTTGTTTTTGTGTACGATCTCGGAGCATAGGCTGCCTACAGAGACGCGGTTTTTTGACGGCCTGCTTATGGGGCGGGCAGCTAGCGGATCGTGAGGAAAAATCAGATGAATGTGATCATTTATGTTTCCACCCAAAATCGCTGATACAACCTTTAAGGCTTTAACTAATATTTATTTTTGTGATGTGCAATTGATGGAAGCAAAAATGACCACCTGGGATATTCCCTAATGCTCTGACTGTGGCCTTTGCAGAAGTCAGCCTTGGAGGGAAGCCTATCAGACACAGAGGCCTTTTATTCTGCCCAGATGGTCGGCCTGCAGGCCACAGTATTGGGGCTGGAAGACCAGCTGATTAAGCTGAGGGCTGACACTGAGCGCCTCAGCCAGGACTACCAGACCCTGCTTAACATCAGGATCCGGCTGGAAATGGAGATTGCAGAATACAGAAGGCTTCTGGAGGGCGGGGACATAGGGTGAGACGAACTGCACGGCCAACCTTCCCAATGATAAAACACTGTAAATATATAATAATAACACATGGTATTTTAAAATATGCACAAGGTGAAATCTTCACAAAATGGAACACAGCCTTCACAAAATGGATTGTACTAATAGTAGTTATTATCCTGCTTTGTCATACATGCCCCTGTGGGTATACCAAGAAGCAGGATTACTGAATTAGCTGGATAACTGCACTGCGTAAAACCCAGAACCCTCCCAAAAAAAAACAAGACTTTGTAAGTCACGGCTGTGTCCGAATCAGAGCCCTATCTACTGCGGCCTGTCTCCTGCGAACAGTGCACTGGCAGAAGTGTGCTGTAGAATGTGCACTGTTTAACAGTCCGCGACAAATATCCGACATATTACTTTCCAACCGCACTGTGGAAGTGTCGTAAGCAGGTCAGAAGACGTCCCACCAGTGTTGCCATGTCCGCGGTTTTACAGCTGAATTGGAATACTTTCAAAGTGCAGTCACGGGTAAAAATGAAAAGTCGCAAAGCACGCACTTATTTTAAAAAGTAAAAACATGATGATTTCTATTTAAAATACGTTGGTTTCGGTTAAAAATAGCCTATAATTTGGGCTAGATTTGAGTCACCATTTGGCTGGAAAGTCTTACAAGATCTGGCAACCCTGCGCCCCACTCTTGCGCTGCCATGTCACGTGTTGTTTTTGTTGTATTTGAAGGAAAACGCCAGCAAAGCTGCGCCTTATTTTTTTTAAACTAAGCTTCACGTCATATTCATGTGACCAAAATGTTCGTGTACTTCTTGAAAAGTGTGCTCCCGAATGTACTCAGCGAAACCCCGGAAGTGTGTCATCCGGGTGTTTGAAGTATACTGCAATTTGAAAAATTTTCATGTACTCTATGACTTTCTCGCCCTATCTACTCACCAAGGCTACTCAACAGTGTGGAAGAGTGCTGATTCGGACACGGCCCATGAGATTTTCTTCTTTTTTTTTTAACTTTCTTCTTGATATGCATTCTAGTGAGCGTCCACAAGGTGGCCAATGTAGTCATCAATTTAGGATTATCAGGCACTGGTGTAGCTGTCAAATTTAATTCTTTAATTAGCTATGGATTGAATGACAAGACTAATTACAATTCTAACTCTTTACATTTGGACAAATAAGCAGAGAATAAATAGCCATATAACAGAAAAACGTATTCCCCTGCTCCAAAGACATGTGTGTTAGGTTATGTATACCCCTGCCATTACCCTTGCCCAAGGCATTGGCACTGGAACTGGCTTTGGTCCCCTGGGTGCTGCACTGTGGCTGCCCACTTTTCCTAAGTAGTGAAGATGGCTCAAATTCAGAGGGGAAAATTACCCCACGGGGACAATAATGTATAACTTAAAAAAAATTCTAAAAACAATCTTTATATTCTACTGCTCAGTTCTTTTGATGATAGCAGCTCACAAGTGCACAGCATCTGTATCTGTTATCCTTTATTAAGTAGAAGTGTATTTTATGCAGAAGTGTATTTTATTGTCAAGGTTTCACTTACCAGAGAAAGCACATGACAACACTATTATTTTTCAAGACATTCAACATTCAAGAAAGTGAATGGCAGAGACTCTCTGAAGAAGAAATATTACACAGTACTTCATTAATATTATTAGGAATCTGGATTGATTTTTCAATAACTACATGCCACAGTATATTTCATATCTGGTTAAATTAAATTGAATTGTTGAAATCAAATTGAACAATAGACCAGACTGTGGTTTGAAAATATGTTTTGATTGGCACTGCACAAGTTGGGAATGGAAATGCCAGTGAGGAAAACGGTTTGCCAAAAACTCCTTGCCCAAATCATGAGGCAGTAATCCACTTCCGCACCTAGGTGTCACTCTATTCAAATATAACTGCACCACATTCAAGCTTACACTGTTTACATTAAAGGAATAGTTTGGAATTTTGGACATAATGTCTCAATTACAACTTACCCATGATGTAGTTGATTGATGGAAACCATTTTCAGCTAATTCCATGCTGTCCCTTCTTTTGGACATACACACGTTGCTAATGCTAGCGCAACTCTATGGTAACTGGTAGCATCCACTACCAAACACACTTAAACACTCCACAGTGCACCCAAAGCAAAAAAAAAATACGACGACAGTCTATCGGGGTTATTTTGAGTGTTTATACCATCATTTTTGAAGTAGTCAAACTATCGTTGAATCCTTTACTTTGTGCTGACCTATATTCTCTGTGGAAGTATGGCGGCGGAGCGATACTTAACGTTACCTACGAATGTAGTGCTGGCACTGGTCGACTACAACAAAAAGAAGAGCAACAAGTTGCAATGGCCACGTTCGCTCCGCCACCGTACTTCCACAGAGAATATAGGTCAGCACAAAGTAAAGGATTCAACGATAGTTTGACTTAAAAAATGATGGTATAAACACTCAAAATAACCCCAATAGACTGTCGTCGTATTTTATTTGCTTTGGGTGCACTGTGGAGTAACAGGTAAAGGTTAAAAATAATCTTTTTGCTCAGAAGGTGAATGTTATCCTAAATTTCACTGTTGTTTTTCTTGCATTTAACAGGTATACCTC
This sequence comes from Synaphobranchus kaupii, assembly GCA_029718625.1. NCBI lineage: Eukaryota > Metazoa > Chordata > Actinopteri > Anguilliformes > Synaphobranchidae > Synaphobranchus > Synaphobranchus kaupii. Next base: position 55,216,690 of record CM056379.1, read on the forward strand.
TGGGAGCTCGGTATGTTCTGTCGGTATGTTAAAAACAGCCATGGTTTTTTTCTGTCTTTCTCATAGAATTCTACTATTCCCCATCTTCTTAGCGAAATGGAAAAATAAAAACATAAACGAAGGACGTTCACAAAATTGAGCGTGCTGATTAACACTGTGAATAATGCATTTGCAGTATGTGAAATCTTTCTTAAAAGGGCAATGTGCAACTCGATTGAAGAGAAAAATATAATTATCACAACCTTCTGGTTGCTAGATTCAGAAATGGTATGCATCTAGTAGCCCTATATAACCAGAACTTTAAATTACAAAGTGCTGCCCCAAGGAAATCGTTTTGCATCAGGGGAAGAAAGGGTGGACAGTAGCTGAGCCTGACTGTAGAATGTACATTAATCTGTGATTCGCTAACTTAGGAATCCAGGGTATATTGACGTCTTCATACCTCAACAATAAACAAATCCATTCAGTTCTTTATCTCAGTGACCTTTTAGCTGGTTTTCTGGTTTTAGTAAATACTTTCCTAAAGAATATGGGGGAAGCATGTGGTGAGATTAAACAAACCAAGTTTCACATGTTCAATTAAAAATTAGATAAAAATCTTATAAAATACTTGTGACATCTCCCATACTGTATATAATGAAAAACATCAAAAGCTGTTTATGATGAAAAACTGGAACTATGAAGAGAATCAACATTATCAAATATTTCATATTGATTCAACTGCGAAAAGTCACATAAAATAAAGAAAATAATTTCTGAAACCAGAAAACCCACGACTAAGTACTAAGTACAATTTTGTCAGCCTTTCATTGTAGAAGATGCACCTGATGATTCAGGATGCCTGAGAAAAAGTATTTTGTTATGGCTAAATGTGATGCAAGGTTGTCTTGATCTTACAGTGCTGGATACAAACCTGGGAAGCATTGAAATGGAATCAACTGAAGACTCCTCATCAGTAACAATCACTAAGAAGGTGGTCACTGTGGTGCAGGAGCTGGTCGATGGGGTGGTGGTAAGCTCCTCTTCCTCGACCACAAGCACCATCATCGACTCAGATGCCCTAAGCCTACCCATGCTGGAGGACGAAAAGTCTCTCCAGTACCAGAGTAACCCCCCCCCCCCCTCACACCTCCCAGAGTTTTTCACCCAGGCCCTGGAGAGAGCCTAAATATACACTGCCCGGCCAAAAAAAAAAGTCGCCATTGCACCCGTCATGCATAGTGCCCACTGCACAAGCTTCTGGAGGCAGTGTTATGATCTGGGGTTGCTTCAGTTGGTCAGGTCTAGGCTCAGCAACATTATGCAGCAATAAAATGAAGTCAGCGAAGTACCTGAATGTACTGAATGACCAGGTTATCCCATCAATGGGCATATGCCAGGATGACAATACCAAGATTCATCGGGCTCAAATTGTGAAAGAGTGGTTCAGGGAGCATGAGGAATCATTTTCACACATGAATTAGCCACCAGATTCCTGACCTTAACCCAATTGAAAGTCTTTGGGATGTGCTGGAGAAGACTTTACGGAGTGGTTTGACTATCCCGTCGTCAATACAAGATCTCAGCCAAAAACGTATGCTACTCTGGATGGAAATAAATGTTGTGACATTGCATAAGGTTGTCGAAACAATGCCACAACAAATGCGCGCCGTAATCAAAGCTAAAGGCGGTCCAACGAAATATTAGAGTGTGCAACTTTTTTTTTGGCCGGGCAGTGTACATCACCACCTGGATTTACTAAATAAAGTTCAGCAATCACCAAAATTTGCATTATGTTTTTTTTTATTCACATACACACTGAGTTAATATTGTAGACTGCTAAACTCCCCCAAATTATTTTATGATCTTGTCCAGAGCTAAGGATTGAATCCAAGTCTTAGTCTCAATTCAGCAGTTTATGAAGCGACTGGATCCCCTTATTCCCACATTGAATGAGAAGCTGTTTTGCTTTGCATTCATCTTGAGAGCATATTAATCATACAACACCGAATAACTTTAGGCCAAAATCACTGCAACACTGTATCCAGGGCTCTACTGGAGTTCTCCATTTCCTCAATAAATGAGCAACAATATACCTATTGAGTCTGTGATGTGCAACACCTGATGTTAAAATGTGTTATATTTGTGAACTTGTAAATTTCACACTGAGCCAAGATTTTTATGCTGAAATCAAATCAGATTTTCAGCTGGTATCGTACTTTTAACCAGAAGCATGTCAAGAATGTCCAACTCTGGCTATCATACATTTCCTTCAGGCCTGGATGTTCGATGCACACAGCAAGACAAATGTTCGTGCCGCTCAGATGGGCGATGCATTCTCTTGTAGCAGTGACAGCTCCATCAATTTTTCTGAAATAAAATTGAAAAGGCAAAACAGCCTTTTATACAGCGGCTGCATAAGCGAAGGGAAACAGAGAGCATGAAAGAATCATGGGATTTATCCCTTTGAAAGGGGAAGAAATCCCAGCCTGACATGCTGAGAAGATCCATCTGTGGCTCCGCTTCACAGACTTCTGCCATTTCAATGCAAACAATGCCTCTAAGACACCAAAGGAAATTATACCTCAACCAATCTTATGCAAATTCTGCTGTTTGTATACTACCGGTCGAAAGTTTTAGAACACCTCAATTTTTCAAGTTTTTATTGAAATATACTCAGTTTGATGTCTCAATGTACTCTGCAATTAAAGCATAGAACAAATAAACAATTGGAGATAAAAAAAGAAATCATGGAATCGTTTTGTTTAACAAAATTTTATCAAACTTTTTGACTCATCAACGTAGCCACATTCTGCAGATATAACAGCTGAACACCAGAACAACCTGCTTGACCCTTATCAGTCCGGCTTCAGATCCGGGCATTCCACTGAAACTGCTCTCCTGGCCGTGACGGAGGCACTCGCCGCTACTACAGCCTCCTCTCACTCCTCTGTCCTAATTCTACTTGACATGTCTGCGGTGTTCGACACGGTCAACCATGGACTTCCGATCTCCACACTCACTGAGATGGGCATTTTTGGGACTTGTTTGTATCGTATCTCACTGATAGATCCTACCAAGTCTCTTGGAAGGGTTCTGTCTCTGCACCTCATCCCCTTTCTACAGGAGTCACGCAGGGATCTGTACTGGGTCCTCTGCTGTTCTCCATTTATACTAAATCTCTTGGTTCAGTAATTAATACACATGGCTTCTCATACCATTGTTATGCTGAAGATACTCAACTCTTCCTCTCTTTCCCTCCTTCTACCCCACAGGTTAAGGAGAGGATATCTGCTTGTCTGGCCGACATCTCTGAGTGGATGGCTACCCATCACCTGAAGCTCAACCTTGACAAGACAGCTCCTCTTCATGCCATACAAGACCCCCCCCCACTACATGACCTCTCCATCACCATTGACGGGACCGTGGTGGCTGCCTCCCGCTCTGCAAGGAACCTGGGGGTGGTCCTGGACGACCAGCTGGACTTCAAAGAGCACATCAGGGCAATGGCACGGTCCTGCAGGTTCCTCCTGTACAACATCAGGAGGATTCGACCGTACCTGACCACCTACTCTGCCCAGCTTCTTGTCCAGACCATGGTCACCTCACGCCTTACCGCAACTCCGTGCGCGCAAGCCTACCAGTCTGCGCCATTCTGCCTCTTCAACTGATCCAGAACGCAGCTGCCCAGCTTGTGTTCAACCTCCCGATATTTTCACGTCACCCCCTTGCTGAGGTCACTCCACTGGCTGCCAGTTTCAGCCAGGATCAGGTTCAAAGTTCTGACCCTGGCCTACACTGCAGCCAATAGGACAGGCCCCACCTACCTGCAGGACGTAATCCAGAACTATGTTCCTGCTCGACCATTTCACTCTTCTACAGCAGAGCAACTCGTACTTCCCCCCCTCCATGTCAATGGCTCTCATTCGTCCCGACTGTGGAGCTTTTCCACCCTAGCTCCTCAGTGGTGGAACGAACTCCCCATTCCCCTACAGTCTACTCCAACCCTGCCTGCCTTCTGTCGTGACCTGAAAACACACCTCTTCAGACTCCATCTTGACTGACACACTAATCTAGGACCTTTTCTCATGGTACTTGTTCCCTGTGTTTTCTTGTCTAACTGTTTGATGTCATAGTTTATAATAGTATTTAGAATAGAATTATAGTATAGCTGATTTACCCACAGCTTACTGTGAACTACATTCAATGTTCATTACTAGGGACAGCTGCTACGTTATGGGAAGGATGTGCTTTGTCTTATCTGTTCTGTAGTTGCTTCGATGACGTTTCTGTATGCACTTATTGTATGTCGCTTTGGATAAAAGTGTCTGCTAAATGACTGTAATGTAATGTAACACACTCATGGCATTCTACAAATATTGTTCGGAAAGTTCTTCGCAACACAAATGTGTTGCACTTGTAGGTTGCTTGAAGGATTTCTTCTCCTGACTTATTTTTCAATAGTGTTAAATAGGAAAATTTGTCAGGAGAAACAATCATTAAAGTGATCCATCCATATCTACTGCATATCTGGCAGCAGAGTGATGGTTTGAGGCTCGTTTGATACCTCAGACCCTTGATGACTTACAGCCATTTCGCCAACCATGTATTCCATACTGTTCCAGCATAATGTACAGCTAAATCTAGTCCCACCCGCCAATTCCCACAGAGATCCATTCAAATTCAGAGAAGTTACAGTATCGCTTGTAAGAGTACCAGAAAATAAGATATCAAGAGTCTTTTGATATTGTTGGGTCACAGCCCCTATGGAAAAAGAATATGCTGCAGTATATTGTAAATATATCAAAATTATCTTCACAATATATTTAAAATATACTGCAGTATATTACATTTCCATATGGGAGGCATCAGGAAGTCATGGTATGCAAAGGATGTGTGACCAAATATTAAAAATTATTACTTTATTCTACATTATGTTAAACTGTCCAATATTTTTTGATGCATGAAAATGGGGGGACTATATACGAAAGGTTCTATAATTTCTAATCCGATATGGATGAAAATACCCTCAAATTAAAGTTGACAGTCTGCACTTCAACCTCATTGTCATTGTATCCTTTCAAACTTTTCCTTTTTAAAGTGCTAGAGTACAGAACCAAAATAACAAAAAATGTGTCACTGTCCAATGAATTATGGTGCTCACTGTTTGTGTGACTTTTTTTTTAAAAATAATTAATTTCAGATTTTATCCCATTTTCTCCCTGTTTGGTGGCCAATTACACCTACTCTAGTTCAATTACCCCCCTCATAAAATAATAAAGCATTGAGAATATCTTGAATCTGCCTCCAGAGTCGTCCTTGTGTCTTTCCTCTCTCCAACCTTTTAAATATCTGCTCAGGGCATGTTTAGCATGCAAAGTTACTTGTTGGGTCCACTTTACATTTATGAAAACCGTTAAGAATGTGGAGATGTGCACACTTTTTTTAACCTTAGTTTGAACTGTAGTCAAGAGTGACAAATTTCTTGTGTGCAACAGAAATATTGCTTTTCGTTATATTTTCACTTCCATCTTATTTTGAACACACACAGGAGCTGTACTAGCTTAAAAGAATAGATGTTTGCATTTTCTTCTGGACACTGCCATTGGTAGCTGTGAGAAATCTGCACCTTGGCATATTCTTCAAGTCTCTTGAACTCTACTGGAGGGAAGCAACACCATTTTTCCAAAATAATGTTCAATTGGGTTGAGATAGTGACTGCAAAGGCCATAGCATATGATTCCCATCATTTTTGTACTGTAAGACACTGTATTTATTTCTTAAAATTTTGGGGTAAAATTAGTTCTATGTCAAATGTAAGCTCTTGATGAGCTCTATCTAGTGCCAAAGGGACATCTGAAATCATGAATCATTTAATAAATCAACAAAACAAAGATCCAATGCAAAAGTTATGATCTTTTTGGAGCCAGAGGTCTGGAATTGTCATCTGTAACTTTGTTTAGGCTCTCCTCTAAAGTTTATCAAATGCCACTTACGTCCCTCTGCTTCCAAGCCCTCGGTTTTGTCTGCTGACTACATGACCTGAACATTTTGGATCCAGGAATAACGATGACATTCTGAAAATTTAATGAATTTAATTATTAATTTAAGATTCCCAAATAATCTTAAAAGAAGCATTTTCTATGGTTTCAGTATTAATACAGCTATAGTATTGATAAAGACATGCTAGAACTGCGGTCCTGCCATTGGTCATCCAATTCGGTAAGTGGCGCTGTCGCAAAACACTAAGAATGCGGTCCTAGAACTGGGGTGCTGAAACTTGCTGTAGCCGTATTAAGTTATATTGCAACTTGTAATTACAGAGACTAATAAAGTATGATTTCCATCTGTGAAACCACAAACATGTTTGAACATGTGAAAGTTTTGTTTGGGACTCCAACATTACGGTGAGATATGTTTTACATTTGTAGGCTACTGTAGGAACAACTGGTCCCAATATTTAACAAAATTTCACATATTTACCCAACAATTACAATTTTATCATTTAGGTGAATGGTAGTTTGATCGTTAGCAATGCGATTCTGGTATTAACTCAATTTTGACCAGATAGCGACTTTACAACATTTCTCTCCTGTGAAAGTGCAAGACATGGTTGTGCGAGACATACATCATCTCTAGCTTGTCTCGGGTCACAATGACCTTGTAGACCACAGAAGACCACTGTACTGGATAACTGAAGAATACTTTCAATTGTGAAGAAAAACCCCTTTTCATCTATCAAACAGGTCAAGAAAACTCTCCAGGATGTAGGCATAAATGTGTCAAAGACTAGCATGAAGAGAAGACTAAACCAACCTCAGACGGTTCACTGCAAGATGCAAACCACTGGTAAATCTCAAGAACAGAATGGCCAGGTTTGCAAAAAAGTACATTAGTAGAGTTCTTGAAGTCTTATGGACAGATGAGACCAGTATTAACCTGAAATTGTGATGATCCCACTCCCGTCCTGTTGTGTCCCGTGTTTTCCTTCTCCCCCTGTCTTGTGTTTGTCTCTCCATTGTCCGTTTTCCCCGTTGCTGCAGGTTGGGCGTGGTTTCCTACTTGTGTCACCCTGTTTCACGCCACTCTTTTCAGCCTATCCCATTTCCCCGTTCTCGCATGCATTCCACACTCTTCAATCTGCTATCACTCATGCATACATTCGCACATGGCACATAATTGATACCAATTAAGGTTTGTATTTAGTCACCCGGTGTTCTCTGTCCTGGGTTCGTTCGTTAATTGTTGTCCGGACCAAGTTTGCGAAAGTCTCGCTCGCTTTAACGTTTGTAGTCTGAAACTTCTGGTCCTGTCTGGTTCTCTGTCTACAGTTTAGTTCTGTCTTGGTGTTAATTCACTCTGCTGAACTGTTTAAATCCTCAGTCTGTCCAGTCTGAGCGGCATTACCTGCTGTTCACTATTCTTAGTCTCGCTAACCACCTTGTCTACTTAAAGTCTGCCAGTCTGCAGTTGTCTGCGAATGCCTGCCTGTGTTGCGGTCTCCCAGCCTTCCACCTGACGTTTGTGCATGCAGCTTGGGCTTCTGCTATTACACCCTGCGGCGGTCCACGCTCACACCCTGTGCTGCGGCGTTGCTGATGTGCTGACGCTCCTGCCTCTGCTGTCGCTGTTGCCACCCTGCTGTTGCCATGCTGCTACTGCCGCTGCCCTGTTGCCACGCCGGCGTCCTGCCCGGACTCCACTGCACTGTCCTGCTCTACCGCTCCTGCTCCTGCTCATCCCCTGCTCCAAGCCACCCGGTTACCTGTTGCCATTATCACCCCTGACTTTACCTGCTCCCTCTGCTCCCGCACATTCATTACTGGACTGTCTGTCTTAATTGTTTCTCTCTTGGTTCAGGAGACAAGTTCGAAGCATAAATTATTGGATGCCTAGCGCTCCCACTCTCTGTCCTGTCCGTCTAGTCCGTCCTGTCCGTCAAGTCCAGTTCCGGCTTGGAACGATTCCAGTGTGACCCGTCAAGTCCAGTTCCGGCTTGGAACAATACCATTGTAACCTGTCAAGTCCAGCTCCGGCTTGGAGCAATTCTGAGGTCCCGGTTGAGTCCAGTTTCCAGCTGGGAACTTCTACTGTCATTGCCTTTTTCTCCCCATGCTCAGGACTGCCCTGAGCTTAAATACATATTCATTTTTGCATTCCTGTCTCCTTGTCGTTGCATTTGGGTTCTGTCCTATTCCGGGGTCGTAACAGAAATAGATGAGACAAGTATTACATTGTAAGTTGGATACGAGCGTCGGCTAAATGCCTAAAATATAAATGTAATGTAAAAATATTAACCTGTTCCAAAGTTATGGAAAGAGTTTGGAGAAAGAAAGGAACTGGTCATCATCCAAAGCACTTTGCGCAGATGCCACATTTGGTAAATTCTCACATATTTAGGAGGCGTTCTATTTAAGGCTTTATAACTCCAGGGGCCACATGTATAAACAGTGCTGAGCAGAAAAATGCCCTCAGAAACCCGCGTAAGGGAGTTTCCACGCAGAAATTCAGATGTATAAAATAACACGTGCTGTGAGAATCTGTGTACGTCTACACATGCTGGACACCATACAGTTGAAGTCAGAAGTTTACATACACTTAGGTTGAAGTCATGAAAACTAATTTTTAAACACTCCACAGATTTCATGTTAGCTAACTATAGTGTTGGCAAGTCAGTTAGGACATCTACTTTGTGCATGACACAAGTAATTTTTCCAACAATTGTTTACAGACAGATTATTTCACTTTTAATTCACTATATCACAATTCCAGTGGGTCAGAAGTTTACATACACTAAGTTGACTGTGCCTTTAAACAGCTTGGAAAATTCTAGAAAATGATGTCATGGCTTTAGAAACTTCTGATAGGCTAATTGACATTATTTGAGTCAATTGGAGGTGTACCTGGGGATGTATTTTAAGGCCTACCTTCAGTACCTCTTTTCTTGACATGATGGGAAAATCAATCGAAATCAGCCAAGACCTCAGAAAGAAAATTGTGGACCTCCACAAGTCTGGTTCATCCTTGGGAGCAATTTCCAAACGCCTGAAGGTACCATGTTTGTCTGTGCAAACAATAGTACGCAAGTATAAACACCATGGGACCACACAGCCATCATACCGCTCAGGAAAGAGACGCATTCTGTCTCCTAGAGATGAACGTGCTTTGTGCAAAGAGTGCAAATCAATCCTAGAACAACAGCAAAGGATCTTGTGAAGGTGCTGAAAGGAACAGGTACAAAAGTATCTATATCCACAGTAAAACGAGTCCTATATCGACATAACCTGAAAGGCTGCTCAGCAAGGAAGAAGCCACTACTCCAAAACCACCATAAAAAAGCCAGACTACAGTTTGCAACTGCACATGGGGACAAAGATCTTACTTTTTGGAGAAATTCCATCTGGTCTGATGAAACAAAAATTGAACTGTTTGGCCATAATGACCATCGTTATGTTTGGAGGAAAAAGGGTGAGGCTTGCAAGCCGAAGAACACAATTCCAACCATGAAGCACAGGGGTGGCAGCTTTTCTGCAGGAGGGACCGGTGCACTTCATAAAATAGATGGCATCATGAGGAAGGATATATTGAAGCAACATCTCAAGACATCAGCCAGGAAGTTAAAGCTTGGTCACAAATGGCTCTTCTAAAAAGACAATGACCCAAAGCATACTACCAAAGTTGTGGCAAAATGGCTTAAGGACAACAAAGTCAAGATATTGAAGTGGCCATCACAAAGTTCTGACCTCAATCCAATCGAAAATGTGTGGGCAGAACTGAAAAGGCGTGTGCGAGCAAGGAGGCCTACATACCTGACTCAGTCAGGAGGAATGGGCAAAAATTCCAGCAACTTATTGTGAGAAGCTTGTCGAAGGCTACCCGAAATGTTTGACCCAAGTTAAACAATTTAAAGGCAATGCTACCAAATACTAACAGATTGTATGTAAACTTTTGATCCACTGGGAATGTGATGAAAGAAATAAAAGCTGATATAAATCATTCTCTCGACTATTATTCTGACATTTCACATTCTTAAAATAAAGTTGTGATCCTAACTGACCTAAGACAGAGAATGTTTTCTAGGATTAAATGTCAGGAATTGTGAAAAACTGAGTTTAAATGGATTTGGCTAAGGTGTATGTAAGCTTTCGACTTGTACCTTTCTCCCCAAGCATTGAGGACCTGTGCCCTGATTGGGTGATGTGAGGTAAAGTTTGGAAGGAGGGGGGTAGGGGATCAGACTCCTTTCATGACCCGGATGGCTTATCGAATAGCTGACAAATTCACTTATTAATAAATGTGCACTTAGGTTGCTCAAAACAGGGCTAAGCATCATGAAATTATTATTAAAATATTCAGGGTTTTAACCTCTTTATAACATGTCCAAACATCGGCATTCTAGCAGGTGATTTCACTCAACTATTGATTACTTCATCAGAAAGGGATGTTTGCTCCTGCTTTTAACAACAGAAGTTGAATAATTTTAGTACAATCATTAAATCTGTGCAGTTGGTGTAATCTTCAATTTGGGCAAAATATTACCTCCATGTGAGAAGACCAGTGCTAACACCCTGGTCTATGCTTGCCTTGAACCTGGAGTTGAGACAGAAATGTAAATCACAAACTGGCAGGCCTAACAACCATTACCTACATCAACCTTGATGATTTCAATTGAATGTAACAGATTTGCATTCAAGATTTAAAATGGCAAAGGATGCCATGTGGTATTCTCTGGCCACGCTGACGCTAGGCCCTGGATTCCGTGAATATCTCTGTTCTGGTGTTTCTCCTCAAAAGGAGACAAGACACCCTGACCACTTTAAGATTTATATCATAGATAAGCCAGCGCCTTCAGCGTGACTTAATTGCCTTTGTGCCTGTGGACTAGGGGGCAGAGAGAAACGCAGATCCTCGGTCAGGTCAGCAGAGCAGGCCTCTGAGTACTATTGAATGGACTATGAGCAAGTTTGCCATATCACATTATACATTCTCTATCGGAGGCCGTAATGTCAAAGCTATATACCCGACACAGGAGAAATTAATATCTGAGTTGAGCAAAATCTTGGCGCTGGCGCCATGGCCACTAGGGAGTCTGCGCGAAGGGGTTAACCTCATATTCATTGTTGCCTATTAAAGAGCCAAAACAACAAAAAATTACTTTTATGGACTGCACTTATGAGCCTCAACACTAGTGTGTGAATCTTTTAAGACCTGTTGTTAGTTATTACTGTAGTTAGTTATTAATAAAGAAATAGCAGACCATTTTTTGATTAATTTGATAATCTACACTATTTTTGTTGGGGATGGGAGCAAGGACTGTACTTAACATTGTGCTGCGTAGGATGATGTGTTTCTGTTCGCCTCTGGGGCATAGTTCAAAACACCAGAGACAGATGCGAAGTATGGTTATGGTAGTTTACTGAGGTTGGGCAAGAAAGTAATGGACAATTAACCTAGCTAGAGGCATGGACACTCTTGGGATGAGTGATGAAGTGGTGTAGGTGTTTGTGGTTCGGTAAACAAATAGGGAAATCTAAGTGTCAACACAGTACGGTGATACATGAATAATTAACAATATTAACAAACATTTCCATTGACATATAACCTAGAAACATGCATAGGTTTCTGGAATAATATATCAGTATTAAAATGAAAAAATAACATTACTCTACAGAGCAATAGATCACGCATGCATGAAGCTAATAAACCACAATGCTTACAGAGCGATATATCCGTGCATGCATGCATCAAAATAATAAAGTAAAGGATAATTACACCACAGTGATACATGTCCTACAGCCCTGCACCGGGCTCAAAGAGCTTATAGGTGTAGTATGCAGGATTGTTAGCCTTGCTGTGGTCCTGTGTTTACAGTTAAGTCTCCTCCTCCGTTCTCAATTCCGCCCACTCAAGGTACCTGACTTCGGACCCGACTTTAAATACAGGCAGAGGAACACGGATTCGGCAAATGTGCGCAAAGACAGAGATTGCCAGTGCATCATAGATATGACTGAGCATGGTTATTTTATAATATTTTCAAGGCTAAAATTCTGCATGGTGAACCTTTAATAGAGGATGAAGCATGCTGTCGCAAACGTATATAATATGTCGAGACAGCGCTGCCAATAGAAACCAATGGGGAGCACATCCAAACCAGGAAGTTTTAATTTTGTGCTCATCTCACATGCGCAGTTGTGTCCTTGGAGTCACATGTACAACGAGGATGGCGCAGAAAGTGACGTGAAGACAGCTACATCAAAGCCCTACGAGTATGTAATGGCTTGCAAACTAACACACAAAAATGCGATGTAGGCCAGCTTTTTGAGTGCAAGTATAGATATCAGCAGAGGGCGACATTATATCCGGTGCTGAGGTTAAGAGCCGAAAGCTGGCCCATTGGTCGCAAACCACTAGCTTACCTATACTAAAATGGCGGCGCCTGTAGCGCGACATTTAGAATTACACTATTGTGGGCACTTATTATACGGTGATTATTACATATGTCACACTGACCGACACAATTGCAAAACCAGCAAGGCAACCCAACAGCATACAAACAGTTCAACAGGAAGCTGATCTAAGCTGACTGTGTTGTTGCCCAGCCACTACATGTGAACGCTCAGGTTTTCTATACATCTCTCTGCTTGGACTGCCTATTTTCTAATTTTACTACTTCCAACAGAAACCTGCCCAACCCATTTTATTGTTTGCTCTGCTAGATCCCTCAATGCATTTCTGTTACAAATCATTCTGTCTTAACTATTACACCGGGCCGACCAGCAGAGGATGGGCTCCCCCTCTATAGCCGGGTTCCTCCCAAGATTTCTCCCCATCTGGGAATTTTCTCTCGCCACCATTTTGTTTTTTACTTCAAAATATTTGGCATCGCCAATCCCTCATATATATGCTCATATACGGCCCCTGCTGCTGGCTCAGGAGAGTGAAGTAAAGACAACTCACGGTTCTCCTCCGAAACATGCGGTGTCACACCCAAACATACGCCATGCGCAGAGAGCAAGGCATAGGTGCCCTGGTGGCCAACAGTTGCTGCTCGATCAATGAACACTGCTATTCCCGCTGACTGAATCCCTCCCATATATCCCTTGGGTGATGCAAAGCTAACTGTGTGCCACTGCAACGGGGCTGCCAGCCTCAGTTGGCACTGGCACGGGTTGGATTAATTCCAAGCCTGTGGTGCTCAGAAATGCATCGCAAGCAGCTTTCTCGCCACCATTTTAATTTTTTTTCACCGTTTTTCTTTGGCATTTCCACTGTAAAGCGTCTTTGTGACAATATCTCTGTAAAAAGTGCTATACAAATTAAATTTACTTGAACTGAATTGAACATAACTAACAAAAACGTGCACAAGCCCAACCAAACAACTCATCATGAGCCTGAAGTGGAAAGAACCACCAAACTTTGCCACAATGATTCAGACTAAATAGTTCAACTTAAAACTTACTTTGTGTTCATTGATGCACACACTTGATTCATTCACCACAAACACTGCTAGAAAACCGCCATACACTTGGGAGCTAAAGAGAAATGCACAAACACCCCTTATCTCCTTTATAGCAGAGCCCGTACCAGAATGCTCTGCTCACTGGAGGGTGGAGCCAACAATCCCTAACCAATTAAACTTAAAATTACAAAGTAACGCACTGAATAAATTTGCACATAAGCTGAACATTTCTAACAATGTTTAAATGGCTCATGTAAAACCAGTTATAGAATGTTGTTGTAACTTACTATTGCTGGAATATTTAAATCAACAGGATATAGCTAATGATCAACTGCACATCCACAAATTTCTCAATTCACAATTGGGTACATTTTTTATTCAAATGTAGATTGCATACATTAGACTAGGTTAGGTAAATAACAAGGATGTGTTTTTCTGAGAAATAGCACTGTATTCTCCAATTTCAGACTTATTATATGAAGTCCATTTTCTTGGTTAACCTAGAAATATAAATGTATGGCAGTCAGAATTAAGCTAGAGCCAAGATGATGCTGTGCAACTACTGTCTAGAGTCTTATGCTTATAGTTGGAAGAAGATCAAAGGAAAATGTAATTGCTTCAGTGGTGCATAATCATCGCATCAAAATAAATATTTATATCTCACAGCAACATTATATGCTTGACAAATAATATATTATGTTGAAATGTATTCTCACCCCTACAGTCCGTATGCCTAAATTTATCCATCCATTATCTAACCCGCTTATTCCAGGTCAGGGTTGCGGGGGGGCTGCACCCTTACGGAAAAAGAATATACTGCAGTATATTGTAAATATATCAATTATCTTCACAATATATTTTAAATATACTGCAGTATATTACATTTCAATAAGGGTGGGGCCTATCCCGGCATGCATTGGGCAAGAGGCAGGAATACACCCTGGACAGTTCGTAAATCCATCGTAAGGCACGCACACCATTCAAGCACACACTCATACCTATGGGCAATTTAGATTCTCCAATTAGCCTAATCTGTATGTCTTTGGACTGTGGGAGGAATCCAGAGTACCCAATCTCTCATTGAGATGTAGTTTGATAAATCTGTACCATTTCCTTTTCCTTCTTACTTTACCTCTGGCTTGTGACTCTCCAGCTTGTGACTGGAGGCACTTCTTTCTTGGAAATCTGCCAAAGAGTTATGCAGTCAATGTGGAGTAGTAGTTTTTGTGACGTTGGATCACAGTGATCCTAAATATTCCAGACTTCATCTTCAGAAGATTTGATTGTCAACCTAGGGTTTGGTTTTACCTTCTGAGCCACTTTCCTTGCAGCATGTTTTGATAAAACATTTCTTTCATCCTCTCCCCGGCAATGTGGGGATTGGCCCAGACACTTTGAACTGATTATAGGTTCATACAGAATACAGTGGAGTCTGCTAGGTGTGATATTGCTATTATGCTATAGTCAATGGTCATTTCAGACGGTTCTGTCTCAACTTTAATGTTCATAATGGGTTAAATACATAACCCCCCCCCCCCCCCTCCTCCTCCTCCTCCTCCTCCTCCTCAAGATAACACAAGTTAATACGCATCTGTATTGAATGTTTGTGTATATAGTTTTTACAATACTTTTTTTTTTTCTGTGCTGCATTTTCTAATTACATTTTTTTTGTGTGATGGACAGCTGGCAATGACCTCTGCATCACAGGATAAACAGACAAAGACTAAAAGAGAAAAGAGAAAAGAGAAAAGAGAAAAGAGAAAAGAGAAAAGAGAAAAGAGAAAAGAGAAAAGAGAAAAGGCAGGAGAAAAGGCATACAAAATGTCCACAACAGACAGAAAACAGAAACCCACCTTAGTCATTCAGTCATACCGCCTCAGGCCTGGGAACGAGGCCCTTATATAAGGCACAATCATTTGGCCATTGGGAGCAGCTGAGCTGATTGTAATAGGCCTCAGCTGTCTCCCTGCCTACACTTAGTGCCAGTGCTGTCCAACAGAGGGCAGCACACTAAATCCATTCCCAGCATCAGAGTAGCATTAAAGATTTTAATATTTTCATTATTTAAGGAAAGTAAACTGATTCATCTGCATTGTTATATTCTATTGAGTTTATGAATACATTTCAAGGCTGCTGTGTAAATTGAAAATCAAGCGACTAATTTAATTAAGCTAATTACAAGATGAAAGGTAGAACTGGAGACCTGGAGGGTTATAAGGACCCATGTGCTGAAAAAGGAAGCTTGGTGCTAAGAGGCTTGCTCACTAAACATTGAAAACATGGGCAGCTATAAATAGGACCTCAGCCCTCTGCCTATGTCATTCTTGCTTGTTTGGTGCAAAAAAAAAGCCTACACAATGATCCCAGTATCCCAGTGCTAAAACATAACTGTCAAAAGTGCCACAGGCCACCTCAGACCCAACCAGGGAACAGCTGGTACTTCCTGCTGGAGGAGCACACCAAACATCCAGAGAGATGCGGTTATTCAAACAAAAAGGAACCAAAGGACAGAGAGCTCCAGGTGACCTCCAAGCCTCCTGAGGCTGAACAACTAAGGTTGCATTGGAACCTTGATACTGTATGGGAGGTAGCACCATACCTGCTCGTTAAATGGCAAAGAAACCTTGGTACTGGGACCATCTGGAAAGCTCTAAACTGCTTCTGTCCTCAAATGAAGTGAGGTCACATGGAAAAACAGATTGCACATCATTCCTTTTGTGTACGCCACTACCCAGAGATTACCTGCAGACAAGTGGGTGTATTTGCAGAGCCAATGAGTGAGCAGAGAAATGGGCCAAAAGGCAAACAAATTTCTACTCTAGAATTTTAGTGTGAAAGGGAAGTTCCAGAATTTACTTTAGATATTAAAGAATTATCTTCAAATACATAAAAGGCTAGGGTACATTAAACATTCTGAGAATTGAACAGACATTGAAAGCCAATAACTGTTTTTTTTGTTTTGTTTTTTTGTTCTATTATGGCATTCTATTGGGCTGATGTCAAATAGAAATGAAGCCAGCAGAAGGTTTTTTTTTTCCGAATGAATTACAAAACAAATATTTCTACAGCCAAATGTACAATATCAGTGTTGAGAACATTTTGCATTGCTGCTTTTCAGCACTTGGCAGCATTTCAAATCTCTGCCCACAACTGTAATGGTACGAAAAGGACTGCCTTGAGATTTCCTTGCACTCTTACGAACATGCTGGTAGGAAACGCTTCATTATCAAAACATTTTGCTTTATCAATCTGTTTTTACAACACATTCTAAGGCATTTAAAAAAATCCCGCAATCGCGTAAAAGTTACTTTGTTACGGCCTATAGTGAAGGTACTAGAGTGTTAAAATACAGTGTGCAGAACCTGCCACCTAGCGGTAAAATAGTAGGCTTTTCATGTTTTCGCTTTTTTTAACCATTCGTTTCGTTTGTAACTGTAAATAGCCTATTGTTGATCTTACTGGTGCTTTCATAGACAAAACAGTTGTTGGGGAAAAGGGCAATAATATAGCCTTAAGCTCGACCGAAATGATTCCACCGGATGTTCATATAGGCCTATGATGTCCGTGTAGAAGAGGGTAGAATGATAGGCCTATATGTCAGGCTAAATATCTTTTTTTTATTAAATGACTATGTCGACCGTGAAAACTCGTTCATCAGCACATACGCCTATACGGTTTCGCTCTAAGGATAGACTCAATCAGTCTTTCGTCTCAAACTAATCAGTTGATCACTAATCAATTATCCTACCCTGGTGGGTTTTCTCGGCACTTACATCAGCCAGTGTTGCTTTGCATTTATGTTCACCTACTATTGCATGACAAACATAAAAAAAGACGTTCTTTGGGCAGACTTGAATGAATCATTTGAAATTAATCATCTAATTCATATACATGGATGTATATTTCACCTATTCGATAACTGCTTAATTTTACTGTAAGATACTTCATATTAGGCTATACTTTTTATTGGATACAATAATGCGGGTCTGGTCATATTTTGACGTTTCATGTGGCCCCTATTTAAATGGGCTACTTCAGCTTCGAATATTTCTTTGTACAATGTAGCCTACTATAGTTGTGATCTAAACGGAGACAAACCTTTTTTTATTGTGAGGATAATTTAAAAAGTGGGGATAGCCTGTAGCAATCCGTCTCTGTCGGCCGCAGCCGAACCAGAGTTGGCTATACAGCACAGCAAAAATCCCTATAGGGTGTTAAATGTAGCCTACACCAGTAGTGTTAGATTTAGCCTACACCAGCATTTTTGTTGTGTGTGTTAGTCTACTAGTTGTAACTTAGACTAAAAAATGGTAGGAGACAAGCTAATGTAGGCTATAAAATAAGAAATTATTTTTGCATTGTAATTAAATACACTAGCCTTGAGTGTGTCAATGGATTGGATGACAGAATTCGGTGGACAAAAAAAAGGAATTCTTCAGCGCTCGTTCCCGTAGAATAAACATACCCAGAGCTCGTACATGGCGAATAGGTTATAGCGACCTCGGTACATCTGCTATAAGCCGAAGCGCCGCTTGGAAACTTGATGCTTGAACAACCCAGTTCTCTCAAGCACAAGTGAGACAGAGGCCAACAACTGGAGTTCACGTAATGGCCAATGCGCGCTCACCGCCGTAATAACTCCGTGCCGTCTCTGCATGGTGTTCTGAACAGTTTTCGTGTATAGGCTAGCCTACGGAATAAGTGCTTATAGACAGAAGAAAAACACAAATAAATGGACAAAATGAACGGGTGAGTGAATCATCCCCCCTCCCAAAAAAACATACATTTTCGATTGATTGTAGGCTGGATGTAATTTCTTAGTAATACGTTTAGCATAATTATTAATACAACATTTTAAGTAGCTTAAACTTGTTAAAACGCAGCACAAAAGGCTACGTGGTTTAGCTTATACTCTAAGAATATTTTTATATTGCAGATGATCAATTATTGTGGAGGTATCACTGGGTTAGTCATTTGTAAATCCTTTCTAACTAACACGGGCTAATTGTTCATTTACAGTAGGCTATTCACCAAACGTTTCCTTTAGATGATATAACCAAGGCTACACAAAGGTCTTGGTCGAGTTACTGTTGCAGGGCTAGAGGCATTACATGGTAATACATATTGTTCACCCTTTTCACCCAACGTATTGTCCTGATTGTGGAGATTGGGTTGCTTGTTTATGATATGTTATTAGCACTCTTCGTTTAATATTATTTGATTTAGGTTTAATGAACCAGACGAAGACAACCTCATTCTACTTCTGTCCCTGCTATTTGGTTTCTGCAATAGAATAAGTTTAGTAGAGAGGTGTCGAATTCACGATTAGGCCAACTCTAGCGCGGTCAGTTGATTTGTTGGTTTCATTAGCTCTCAGAAAGAGTTGTTCACTTGTAAAATGTGATTTTTAATTTTTTGGGTGGGTATTTTTTCTTTCATCTCTGAGTTTGAATTGAATAGTGAGTGGATTTTTCTTTTTACCAGGATTGGACTGTGTCTGATAATTGTCTGTTCTGATTTTTGCTTCTGTTCAGGTTAAGAGCAAGGTAAAAGCCTGAACCTCTGTTGCCTTTAAACTGCAGTCACACATGCGCAGAAAAAATGCTTTTGTAAATATAACACTGCTGGTGTAGGTTATGCTTTTTATTAAGGCTTCGGTTTAGGAATCTCCTTGGGAAAACAGCCTAAAAGCTGTTTCGTTGTTTCCTTATTGAATTTTGAAAAGGCATTTTTGTTCCTTGTCCTATCACAGAATATGATACTGAGGGATGTTGTACACAATTGCTTATCAGTCAGGACAGCCATAACAGCTACTTGTATAGCCTGACTTGTTTTCAGGAACCCCATTTGATATAAGGTCTGGTATGAGAGAAAGCAGTGCCTAGATGATGAATCCTATTAAAGACTTAAAACATTCCAAACTGGCTTTCCAGATGGTTACTGCTTATGGTGACTGCACAATTTCAAAACTTGGTCTAGATATTGATGGTGGCTAGTTGCTGGTACATGCTGCCCTTGGTCATACCAATAAGTAATGAGGTAATTCAGATGTAAAGGGTCAGATCCTTAAGGTCACGAAAGCCGTGTTTAAGATATCTGGGATAAACTTTGGCTGTTGGCCTGTTACTTCAGTTACTTCATACTCTGTTTCATCTCATGTTTATACTGTATGCAATGCATGCTTTCTGATTGTGCATTGGTAAACCTTCTCTCTTGAGAACAATACTTAGTTTTGTTCATTCACAATTGACACAACGTTTAATTTTATTTTCTATAATTTGTGAAGTAATAATATTGTTATAACTTGCAATTTAGCAGTGTAGTATTTCTCCCAGAATTCATGTGGAGATATGTAATATTTCAGATATTTGAGTATAATTATGTGGAAACAGCCTTACGTCCTTCAAAGAAATCCTATCGGCATTGTTATTGTTGCACCACTCTGTGTTAAACATTAGAGGGCTGCACCATAGGCATCAAGCTAGGATCCAAGCCAGTAGTGTGATTGTCAAATGCAACTATGTGGTTTGCTTCTTTAGATCTTCCTCAACTCAAAGGCTCAGTTGCATAGATTAATTACCAATACAGCCAGCATAGTATAGCACAGTATACACAACTACATCCTTGTAATATCCGTCCTTTGACAATGCATGGAATAACCTGCCAGGTCATGCCATAGACACAGAGACTCTGGATGTTCAAGGCCATGGTTAACTGAAGGAAGTATCCTACTCCATGATTTGTCAGGTTGTTTGTCCTGTGACGCCTTTCAGGTGCATTGTGACACATGACAGGGTGGCCTGGGCTTGGCTAATGAGTAACTCGGTCAGGTGGGTGCAAGCCTGTTTGTTTTTGCTTGTAGATTTACGAGAAGGCGATCGGTGAGGAAAGCGCACAACTTTAGTCCCAATAGTCAGATTTCACTGCCATTCGGATCCTGTAGGCAATGAAAGGGTAAGGGATAACCGGTGTCTTGACTCCCTGAATAATCTTTTCCTTCTAGACCGTCTGTCTTTTGTGTTGATGGTGCTGTCTTTGTGTCTGTTTCTCAAAGTTAAACGGAACAGCTACCAAGACTGAAGGCTGTATAGTATGCCTCACCTTTTGCAGCTACAAAACATCCTCTTTACGGTTACTAAGCAACTCACTTAGTTATTACAAGTCAGGGTTTTGTACAAAAATGTACTCTTGTACAGTAGTGTGGTATACATATCAGTTTAGACAATCTTGTTTTGAACTTCATTGGTGTATCATTGTGGGCATAATTATTGCCAGTGACATATCAAATGTAGAGTAACACTCGTCTTGTGGTAGACACAACTTTGAGACAGACATTTAAAATGATAAAGCTATTTAGGGTGTATATACTGTATACATACATGTAAGCTCACTAATATCAAACCTTTGTACGTTACAATTTTAGTCAGTAGGCCTATATGCTAGTAAATCAACTAAAACGTTTTACCCTTTGTATGAGTATGGCTAAAAAAACTGGTGTGTAGCACACAACACACAACTTGGTCCATATACTCTACCTGGGACATGCAGACCAAGGTCTGAATTGTGAGGGAAGGAAAAACACTTTGGCGGGTTTCCAAAAATTAACAGAGAGCAACCTGAAAAAATGAGATGCAATAGAAGGAAAATAAGTCCACCTTCAATCTCAGTTGACAATAGGTATTTTTTTAAATAAATGCTATATTAATTCACTGTTCATTGACTCATCCTATTTACTCAGCACACTATATCCAGTCCTTGTCATAAGAAGATCAATGAATTGCAGCATTAATCAAAAACTTGCTCCTTCCTATAAGTGAAATCAGAGATTTAAAAGAATGCTTTTTTACAGATGAGAACTGACACCTAGCACGCTGAATCAGTTGCTTATCCTAGCCCTGCATTGCTGAACATTGGCTGGAGCGGGAGAAGCTGCCGGCATGGAGACAGTAGTAATCGTGGCCATTGGAGTGCTGGCCACCATCTTCCTGGCGTCCTTCGTCGCCCTGGTGGTCATCTGTCGCCACCGCTATTGCCGCCCTGCCGACCTGCTGCACCACTTCGACTCCAAGTCAGTACTCAAGGGGGGCAAGGTGGGGAGTGTTTCCAGAGAGCAATGGAGGGGCGTCACGATACAGGAGGATGTAAGGGTGGGCGGGGCAACTGGGAGGGTCGATCCCCTGTGCTGTGACGTGGGTACCTTAACACTGAAGGATGATTGCCGCGGTGGCGCAGCAGTAAAAGCATTGAGTCAAGGGCCGGGGTTTGCGCCCTGGCTCCTGCCAGATCCGAGTACGGCCGGTGCCTCGACGGAGCGGGGGGGGGGGGTTTGGGGGGACTCGGCGCGGAGAATCGTCGCGAGCATGTTGCGGCTCCGCGCAGTGCTGGAATCACGGTCAGGGGCACGAGGAGTCACGCCTTGAAGAAGACGTGGCGACCTCCTTCCTACTGCCGGCCAACGGGGTTGTGTAGCGGCCAGTTGTTAGCACTACATGGGGGAATTTAAATGTACTAGGGTACGATTGGCTACCAAATTAGGAACAAATCTTTTTTAAAAACACTGAAGGATGTCATTGTCATTTAGCAGATGTTCTGATCCAGGGAAACATGCATGAAATACGCAGCATACAAACACAAATGTTTCCACCTACCTTCTCTGTGCCTGGCTGTGGATCACCACCAGATAAAGGCTTCCCTTTGTGTTGCACCTGTGTATATGAGTGCAGTTCTGAACTTCATGTCCCGCTTATTTATCGCGTAATAATATTATCAGTGGTATTTTACTGGCAGATGGCATAGCCATTTATTTGCTCTCACCTGTGGGAGTAATAGCCAGTCTACAGTAAATGCAAGCTCTTAATAAGGGTGTCTAAAAAAGCAAAGAAACAAGATAATACGACCACTGTTAAAAGAGAATATTCACCATGCCTCATTTCAACATATATGTGCAGAACAAAATATTCTGCATTGATCGTGAGAGGGCATCTGCAGGCATAGTCAGACTGAGAACACACCAGGCTCTCAATGAATAAACCAGTCTCCAATTGTTCCCTTTGTTTGCCTGGTAGAACAGCAGTAATGGCTTTAAAACAGCTTTTGATGAAAGTGATCCTGTGAGCCTAACATGCTGGGATTCTGAGAAAATCTGACACTTATTTTTTTCAGTTTGTTCATTAGCCTATGGATGTAAGGTATCTCGTCCTTGTACAGTTTAATACTGTGCCATTTCGCACAACGTGCAGCTATAATGGGGGAGCTGAGAAACACCTTAGGGCCTAGTCACATGATGAGCTTCTCCCAAGTGAGGCAAGCTCTTTGGTTGGAGGCCAGGCCTTGTTTGGCTAAGAGAGAAATTGCCAGTGTAGTTACAAGGAATGGGATGCATGCCGATTTACAATCGTAAACTCTCTTTAGAACAACTATATTCCGGTTTTTCACACTACTGTACCAGCACAGCTGTCTTTGATCTTGATGATTAGAGAATCGTGAGATTTGATCCAGGGTCCTATGGAGAGGTGAGGCAAGCGAAGACTGTGTCAGGCGGGTGGACTTTAGGATGGAACCGTCACGCTCCGCTCTTTCCCCCACCCCCTCTCCACAGGCCTACCATGGACCTGATCAGCGCCATGGAAACCCAGAGTGAGCCCTCAGAGCTGGAACTGGACGATGTGGTCATCACCAACCCGCATATCGAGGCCATCCTGGAGAACGAGGACTGGATTGAGGACGCCTCGTATGTCACATGACCATCATCCTCCGAACCTCAGCTGTTATTAATCACCTCCATTGTCTTTGACACCAGCTCCTCAGCTGCTGATGTTAGCAGTACTGGAGAGCTCCCTCATTCCAGAAACACTTCATAACCCAGACCTGCAATAATGTGTTAGCTTTGAGGAGCTCATTATTCTATTATCAAAAAAAGTATAATGTACTATAAGCTGCTACTCCATAAGTCACCCTTGTGGTCTCTTAACTTCAGATCCCAATCATCTCTTCAGTTTCCTCCTAGCATATAATAATGTAATTCCACTTCCACTCAGATCATCTCTGATCTATGTCCATATGCGTACACGTGGAAACCAGTTTGTCAAACTCTAGCAAAAATGACATTCTTTTCTTCTAACAGTGGTTTGGTGTCTCATTGCATCTCAATATTGAAGGTAAGGCTTTTTTTAACCAACATTTCTGACAGGATTTTCACATTTTAGAACTTTAGTGAAACCCAGTTGAATGTGACGAGTTGTCGTGCCCTGATGTCTCCCCGGCAGATCTGCCATACTCTGACCGAGAAGCTTGTAGCCATGACAATGGGCTCAGGGGCAAAGGTTAAAACCCCTGCGAGCCTCAGTGACATCATCACTGTGGCCAAACGCATCAGCCCCAGGTACGTAGGTTCATGAACTGTACTTGACAAGAGTATAGTTGAAAAGAACATCTGGAAATATAAACACGATCCCGAGTGTGGTTTCCCCTCTCGCATATCAGCACAATGTCATGTGTCTCGGCAGGGTGGACGATGTCGTGCGATCCATGTATCCACCTCTGGACCCCAAACTTCTGGATGCCAGGTACAGCATTTATTTTTCACCAAAAACAAAAGGCTGCTCTCTTAAAGTCTGATATAATCCATAGTTGCAGTAGCCTTCTATCTGTCATAAATATCGTAAAACCATACTTTACTCTTAATGAAACCCCATTTTTGCAAATCGTTTATTTTTGTTTAACGCAGGCTGCTGACCAATAGTCACGTTTGATTGTATTATGTGTATGTAGTTGTTATAGTCAATTTGACCCTGCCATAGATTTCATAGGTTAGCCGCAGTTGGCTCTGGGTGCAAAAACATCTGTTAGGGAAATTGAATAGGTCGTGACTGATGATATACTGGGGAAATGTGGTGGGACATCGCTCGACCAGAATTGGCTGTTGCCAACCATGTCACATTTACAGGGAAGCCTGAAGCTTAATAACTTGGGGAATTGAGGTATTTACATTGGAGGTTCGTTATAACTGATAGCAGGATTCATAACTCCTATATTGCTGCCTCTGTTATCAGAGATGTATGTGAAAGTAAATAAAATCCAGATATAAGAAATTGTTGCTAAATTTGGAGTGGTGTGAGAATGTCCTTTATTACAAGACATAAATCTCTTTGAACTATTGATTTTTGTTAAACCTTAAGACCCGACAAGCTTCACATAATGTTTGAAGAACAATATGATACCATATTTATCTGGGGATGAGGACATACAGAAAAAAGATATAGGATAGCACATTCTATGATGGGAGGGGGTATCAATACAGAGCCATTGTTTGTGGAGCTACACTTACTGTGATGACCCAGTGGTAAAGAGTCCACAGGTCTTAGCACGATGTCACAAGAGTGAAGCTTATGTCCCTACAGAGCTACCGCCCTTCTGTTGTCGGTCAGCCACCTGGTGCTGGTGACCCGCAATGCCTGTCACATGTCCGGCAGCACGGACTGGATCGACCAATCACTGAACGCCGCGGAGGATCACATGGTTGTACTTCGAGAGGCAGCAATGGCGTCCGAACCTGACCGGAACCTGCTGGGGACGGATTCTTTTCGTCAGGAACAATCGACCATCTAGACTTGCTCTGACAGCACAGGGCCAAAGGGTGATAATCTGTCTAAAAACTGCTACACATTTGCGTATGTTCTACACAACAAACACGCACAAATGTTTATTCACAACCCAATGCACATTACACATCTCAACTTACTTGCATTCTCTCAACCTTGAGCACCTACATTACACAAAACATGGCACTGTCAACAGGAATGAGCATGTGTGTCAATGTTATTTTTTAAACGTGTGACTATTTACTGTACATGTCTATTTGTAAAGATGTTTATGGCACCAAGAGCACAAAAAGTTGTAGATGTAGTGGCAAACATACATAAACCTCACATATACCTCACTTTTCTGCTGCCTGAATCATGAAAATACAAGCACAATGTCGTATGGGGGCGGGGCAATTACTGACATCCACTCCTGTTTGCACTTGATGCTTTTCATACCAAACCCCACCATGACAGCAAGATATTAAAGCCAATGCTGTGCTTGTATTCCATGCCTCTGGGGCAACCTGTGTAGCACTTGTGACGTCATTGTCCCTGCACAAGGCATGGGATCGGTTTGTATTTCTCATCGAATGTACACTGCTGACTTCTAATGCCGATCTAATGAACGTACGTCTTTGGCTTGTTTGCAATTTTGATTTTAAAAGGAAAATACGGTCAACATGGATAAAATGTTGACAGAATCTGATATCCATTCCAAAATCCTCTCCTGTAATATACTGTATATTTCGGTTATGTGAATATCCTAAATAATATAAGACATTTCACTTTTCACGAATGTTCTTGCTCCATCACCTTACTATCCAGGGACACTGGTGTAAGCAACCAGCAACCCATGTAAAGATTTAGGGTGCAGAGCGTTTTAAGGCAAAGGGGCAGACAACTCCTCGGGCTAAAACGTATTGTATTTTAAACAGAAGAGAAAGTGACCCTGCTCCCAAATTAAATTTAAGGTTGGATTAAGTAACCAGACCCACTATGGCCTCTATTCACTATTCCCTGCACACCTGTTTTGTGCAGAAAAGCACATGTGGGCAGTCCAAGTCCGCGCCCCACGATGGTGGCTCTGTGGAAACGTGCCCCCTCTCCCCCCCCCCCCCCCCCCGGTCAGTTCCAGTGCTCTGAGGCAGCTGCTAATCTGTTGGTAATTAGCGGCCAGGGTGGTGTCAAGGAACACTGTCACAGGGTGGATTTATACCCCGCTAATCCCTCCTCAGCTAAAACCTCTGGAGCTGTGGATCGGACCTGTATGGAAAGCATTCAAGTCCAGGTCAGGCTGAGAAAGCTGGGGGCCGATTGGCTGCAGGAGGCAAGTGAGGCAGTTATGGCCTGCGAGTCACAAGCAAAAAAACAAACAAACAAAAAAAAAAACGGATTGTAGCACTGGCACCTCTCTTTCCCTCTCTCTATACTCAACTGGAGCTGGAAAAGCTGTAAAGGCCTACTGTTAATGCACTGACCCGCTTGTTGTTAGTAGCTTTCCCAGGGTCTCCCTTGAAGCTTGAGTGTTTGTTCAATACAGCTTATGTTTTCTGTAAGACACAACTGCATTAAGGTTTTACATGCATTCTAAAACACACACAGTAGTAGTCTGAACTAGTAAAGTATTTCTACTTGTAATGGGCCATACTTTTGCAGCTGCAAGAGAATCCCCGTGATTTTTTTTTCCTGCTGCGATTCAACTTGAAAAACGCAATCACGTAGAACTGAGAACAACGCACTGAAATACAAAGGAAAAATCGTGAGCTTCTTTGTTCCTGTGTTTACTTTAAAGGAAAGCATTGGCAGCCTTTAATTTGTAAACACTTTCCTGTTTGTGACTTATCTGTTGTTACCACTGTTTTGTCCTTTTTCATGAACTTTCACTGAATAGCTTTTTACAGGCAAAAAAAATTAAAGTTTCTCATAAAAATTGTGCCTTTTCTTTTGCATTCAAACTGATGTAGTTTTTAGAATTTAGGTCTTTAGAATTGGATTTTCAAAACTTATGAAATTTGCAAGTGACTACCTCAATTGTAAATGTACATCTACTGTAATAATATAATTTGGAGGACCTTAGATTGAAAAAGGAGGGTTGGCGTTCAGATTGTAAATAACCAGAAGACTATATTTTAAACTGGAATTTTCATTAAAAAATTATTTATGCGCTTGCAGACCCAAAGTATAAACTTTGTTACAAAACATTACATTTTATTTAAAAAAAACAAACTACAATTTGTTTTCCCGCAATAGTGTTCTGCATGTGTTTATACATCGCTGGCTCTAATGGCAGCACATCACTAGTTTATGCAGCACAGATCATGGGTACTGAGGCAGATGGAAGACCAGGGATGTGATCCTAGAAATAATCCTACTGGAAACATCCATTAGCATTGTTTGTACTTGCACATTTGTTTTGGTATCGTCTCCCTCCATTATCTAGTTTTCTATAAAGCCAATCCCAGAGAATAAGAAAAAAAATATATATTTATGATACATATTTATATTTCAGGCTTGTATATATTTTGATACACATTTGAAGGTTTGATACATTTTGAAGGTATAGGCAGTCATGTCCACCCAAAGCTACCTTTAAACTTGTCAGAAATACAATTTAGGCATGCGATAAGTCTCTAAAATTGCCAATTTTGAAAAGATGGCAAAGACTGTAACACCTTAAAAACATCCATCTGCGAGGTATGAACTGTACATTTGAACGGTCGCATCACAAGAAAATATGCTTTTCTTAAAAATAAGAAATACAAAAAAGTGCAGAGCGTTTGATAACTACTTAGTTTGGTTTACAGAAATAACAGAAGAATATATTTTTTTCCTCTGGTTTTTAAAACAGTCCTTTGCTTTTCTTCAGCTTGATTTGTTTCCAATTTGGAAGGGAGTTGAACTCGTCTCTCTTCATCTCCAACACTCTCTGAAACATTCACAGAGACACGGGTTTACATTATATCACATTACAATCATTTGGCAGACACTCTGATGTATGACAGTGGTTAACATTTGTATTTTACGTCATATACATATACATAGGGATTAGAGCAGCGCGGACAGCAGAACAAGCCCGTACCTGGAAGTCCTTGTCCGACAGGTAGATTTCGAGGTGCAGGGGGTCCACCCCCTCTGGCAGTGGTTTAGCCAGCAGCTCCTCCGCACTGTACTGGGTCTTACTGAGCCTGGAGAGAGCATCCTGGACCAACGTCACCTTGTTCCGCACTGCCTCTCCCTGATCACACGTGCAGAAGAACAGTGCAAAGCATTTACCGCTAAACGTACCTTCACACCTAGAACAATAACTATATGATAACTGATAGAAGCAATAGACTTGTCTCAAGCTAACAGAATGCATACGTTCACACTACAACGATAACTATAAATGGAGCCAAAACGATAACTATAACTATATATTTGCTTTGCTCCCAGAGCAATTCTTTTCATGCAGGCACATGGACGGCGCTACACCGGGGCAAGGGTGGGCTATAGCCCCGTCACAAATTTGCTTAGCCCCGGTTTAGCCCCCCCAGGCATTTTAATAACATTTTTATAATTATAATAAAAAAATATATAAAAGTAAATCAACAATTCTAATCCCTTTCTGATATTCACCCTGGCTACGCAGCGTATGTAGCCTATGCTATGACGTAGGCTACGGGTGTGGGGGTGTGTGTGTGTAGGGAGCTCAAGCAAATGACAAAATAACGTAAACTGATTTCTAACGTTAGCAACCCGGTGTTTCCCATAGCCTACAATACATCAGGCCTACAGAGTTCGCCACCATGTCAAAAAATATTAAATGGAAACGTCATTGTTTGAAAACTAATTTACTATCATTTTAAAATCAATAGAAAATGTGTTCTCATAAGCTCTCCATGTGATCCGTCTTCGGAAATTATCAACTACTCAACAGATTTGTGGAGTGTGTGGACCTCCCTAGGTAGCAACTCCCAAGTGTAAACTACAGTGTTTTGATTGGCGTTAGACTAATCTCACAACATTGTCTGCTTGGCCATGCACAGATGAGTAGATTTGGAAAGCGAATAACTAACCTAAATTAGCTAAATGATCATTTTCAATCTTCGTCATCTCGACTTCAGCTAATAACAAGAGCTTGCCTCCAAAAAATGGCCAGGTACCGTTAAAGATCTCATATTTCTTCCATGTAGCTAAATGTACAAGCTAAATGAGATAGGGGAGAGTGGTGACAGTGGAAGCTGTTCTGATAATACAGAAACCAACGCAAATGTTATGGTGCAGCTTTATGGAGCACACCTAGGAGCATAACTAACTGATATGTAAAGTTTGTGATCTTCGTTAGATAATGAAACTCCTAAATGTCCCAATCACAGAGCAGCGGTTAAACAACGACATTTTAGCCATCTTTTTTGACATAACGTTACACTGATAATTTATCCTCTCTTCTCACGTCCTTTTTCATTATTTTCCGGTGTCTTATTTTCTTTGATGTCTGATATTTTTAAGTACTCGTATTGATGAAGCCAAATGACATTTGTAATGCCATTTCAATTTACAGAATTGTACAATTCTGACTGTTGTATAGATGCTCTGCCACTTGTGCAGGCCCCCCCAGCGCACACACAAAAGCCATCCTGGGGGAAACACAGCTAACGTTAGCACCCCCATGTATTGACCTAGCCCACCATTAGCCCAGGGAGAGAAAGGTTCCTGGCGCCGTCACTGTGCAGGCACAATGATAAAACACCTTCTGCCAAAGAAAAGTGAGTTCTAAAGTGAAAAATCTTTGCGCAGCATGACAGTTTAATCCATGACAGACGTCCCACCGACAGACACACACACAAATACGGGCGTGGCACAGTTTAGGCACACCAGAGGGTAATCCTACCTGCAGCTTGATGTTGGGGTCTCTCTCCCAGTAGGGAAAGATGTTGGTAAAGGTGAGGGGCTCCGCACCTGCAAGGGTCAGGTAGGCCTGCGGGGGGCGCCTCTGGTTCTTTTCTGAAACACAAACGTAACATGCTCAGGAGACCCTCAACCAATCTGCCAGTGCCCAGTGTTTCACACAAACATCTCTTAACAGGGAAATTTCTAGAATTGTGTTGAGACCTGGGCTATTGATTCAATTGTCACGAACATACAAGAAACCGTTCTCCTGCATATAGGGAAATGTGACAATACCGTACTGTGTCAATGATGAATATGTAGGTTAAAGGGGATTTTATTCCAACCAATAAATAATTTTCAGTTTTATTTAGCCTTTTCCAGCAGCCTTTGCACTGCACTGAATGCACAGGTATTATGAGCACTGCAGCACCATCTCACAGTGCAAAGAGCTAGCGTGGGGTTTGAGCAGTGAATATATGAAACCATGAATCCTGAATACACAAGAAGGGTTTCCTGTTCACAATAAAGGGATAGTTCACGTTATTTTTATTTTAGATATTTACAGAACTTCCTCACCAACGTCACTGTACAAGCCACTGTGCGAGCCACTGTAAAGCCGGCAATTCATCAGAAACTTATTTAAATATCTAAAATATCCTTCACTGCATATGAAAACTGTCTGGGCTAATCAAACATACACTTAAAACTGAAATAATATTTAAAAAAATAAGCAATTATTGTCTAATACTGGGCAATATAACATTGTGAATGAAATGAGTGATGACTTTCACTTTTTTGTGCAGCCAACATTAGCCTGTCTTGCCCCCCTCCCCCGCCACCTCCGATCCACACCTTTACAGTACTGCAGCGCCGTCTCCATGGCGCACTTCCTCTCGTTATCCCAACGGATCTTAGCGGAGCCGGTGCATTCCTCATCGTCAGGCTGCTGGCCCTGCCACAGGTATACCTCCATGCGGTTATCCAGAAGAAAGAGGGCTAGATTGTGAGAGACAAACGCAGTCCACTCATTTCAAAACAGGAGAAGCTGCTTAGCTCATGGCAACTTGATTGTGCGTGATTGTGTAAACTGAGTCTGATCGCTCTCCTGTGACCATGTGTAGGTTCGATTGCTTCTCAGTGATCGTGTGAGTGGGTCTGATCACTCTCCTGTTCTCATGTGTAGGTTTGATTACTCTGCAGTGATTGTGTGTGAGCGGGTCTGATAACTCCTCAGTGATCGCGTGAGTGGGTCTGATCACTCTCCTGTGACCATGGCTGTGTCCGAATCAGAGCCCTATTTACTGCTACTGCGCCCTGTCTCCTGCGTAGTGTGCTGTTTAAAGTGCACCGTGTAGCACGTGACGTGCAGTCCGCGAAAAATATCCGCCATACTATTTTCCAACCGTACTGTGGACGTGTCATAAGCAGGTCGTAAGACGTACCACCAGTGTTGCCATGTCCGCAGTTTTACAGCTAAATTGGGCTACTTTCGAAGTGCAGTCACAGGTAAAAATGAAAAGTCACAAAGCACACACTTATTTTAAAAAGTCGAAATATGATTTATATTTAAAATATGCTGGTTTTGGTTAAAAATGTATTTTGGGCTAGTTTTGAGTCGCCCTGTCTACTCAACAAGCCTACCTAATAGTATGGAAGGGTACTGATTCGGACACAGCCCATGTTTAGGATTGATTATTCCTCAGTGATCGTGTGAGTGGATCTGAATACTCCTACATATCTGAGTGAGCAGCGGCACACAGAGGAAGCACCCACCTGGCTGTGGCACAGAGTACAGGTTCTCTTGCAGGAAGGGCAGGGCCATGACAGAGCCTGTGATGCGGGCGGGGCTCAGCTGCTCCTCCCCCTCAAAGACCCCTGATGAGGCACTCAGGTGGAACAGCCGTGGGGTGAAGTTGTACTTGCCCGGGTCTGAGAGCAACAGGAAAACCATGAGAACCGAGCAAATATTTCCATCTGTTGCATTTAACTCTGATGAACGAGCACACTGTGAATGCTTGGGCTAATTCAGTGCTATCAGGTGCCTGTTCGCTACCTTTGAGCATGCAGTCGTAGGCCTTCCTGTCCTGCTGCCCCAGGGCATTCCAGAACTCCGCCGGCTCGGTGCCTTCCTCAACCTCCTGCACGCTCACACTGCTGTTACTGTTCAGCCCCAGCTCAGGAGGACACCTGCCACACACACACACACACACACACACACACACAAAACTCTATTTCAGAATCAGAAAACGTAGGCAGGATTCTCAATCCATTAAGCAAAGTGAATTATACCTGTGCCCAAAATCTGTCATTTGGACAGCATGCAGAACTATTAAATGATTTTGTAACCTGTACATTAAAGGTTGTATCAGCGATTTTGGGTGGAAACATAAATGATCACATTCATCTGATTTTTCCTCACGATCCGCTAGCTGCCCGCCCCATAAGCAGGCCGTCAAAAAACCGCGTCTCTGTAGGCAGCCTATGCTCCGAGATCGTACACAAAAACAAATGGTACTACCAACCACTCAAAACCAAAATAAACAGTATTCCAACCAATCACAATGATCTGCACAAACGCTAATACTCTTATCTCGCTGAAATCTTGACGGATTTACAAACGGTTTGGTTTCTTACAAACGTTATTAACGTGGTTATAATTCTGGATGCTTGAACACTATTTTTTTAAAACATCACATAATTATTCATAAGTATGTTTGTTTGGGATTTCGCTTCAGAAGTGACGTCACCCAAAATCGCTGATACAACCTTTAAGAAAGGTCAGTTGCCATTTCAATGACAAAGTAATTTGTCCTGGTCAGTTCTACCTTATGAAACACATATTTCCCCCTTGTAGCAAATAAAATTGGCTGTACACTGTCCAAGAGACGCTTCAATGTTAGCCGTCGACCTTTTTTTGTTTTTCCCGTTTAAGGGGAACTGACTTTTCGTATTTACGATTATTTCAATAAACTCAGAACAAATAACAGACTCTTAGAAAAACAAGAAAAAGGAAAAAAAACTAGCATCATTTGGTTCATGAAAATATCTTAAAACTGGCATTTTCATCTGGCATTTCAACTCCCATTTCATCTGCCCTGAGAGTAAAGCAAAGGAAGGTGTCACGGAGGAGGACGCTTACGCCTGTGTGAGTTGCTCTGCGGTCTTCTGGCCCACCTCGCGGGACCTGACGTGGGACTTGCAGCCGTGCCACAGGAAGAGCGTCCCCTGCTGGCCGTTGAGCAGGACCAGGGAGGCGCGCGAGCGGAGGCTTGAGGAGCGACACTCCACCTCCACCAGCGAGCCCTCCACCGCCTCCTCGCCCCGCACGCAGAACAGACGCCAGTCCCCTGCCCAAGACACGGACACCCGTCACGACGCGGAGGACCACGTTCAGCACATAGCTACGCTAACTATGCTAACCACTGCGCCGCATGGGAAAGTGTTCATCAGCTTCCCGTGTCTGGTAACCCGAAAGAAGGCGCATAACTGGGAAGTTTCACCCACGTCCACTGCTGGACGCATGCGGGGGACCAGCAAGACCACTTCAAGTCACTTAGAGTATATGTTCAATGTAGAAACTGAGGCTTAATATGGGCTAACGGCTGCATTACTGTCAGCGGGGTGCGTTGTGTCGCTCACACACACAGCAGTGCACAGTACCTGTGTTGGTGGCACTGTCTTCCCGGCTGCCCTTGTGGATGACCAGGCCTCCCTGGAAGAGCTGCAGGAAGCAGGGAGGCTCCTTCCCCTGAGCCACCAGCACCTTGAGGGAGGAACAGATATAGAGATGGAGGGAAGGAAGGAGGATGGAGAGACAGAAGAACTACTGACTGCTATATTCCTGCAGCAATCCTCAACCTCTGATTGACAGCAACTAAAGAACCATAAAATATGCTCAAATAGTCTTTAAAAAGGATTTATATAGTCGGTCTCATCCAATTATTTAATTACTCACTAGGTTCTGGGGAGGGTGGGTTGATTACCACTACGTATTTCCTATTTTTGCTTTTTTGTTTTCTATTTATTTTTATGGGGTTGAGCGGCTTCACTTGGTGTAACAAAGTAAAATCTTGGTGTGCTCAATTTGGTGGGAAGGTTGGTCATGGGCAGAGGAAGAACTGATTCATGTCAACTGGCCAAAAGTGTGGCATATCACAAAAAGGTGCATAAATTCAGAACGGATTTACAGAACACAAAACTTTCACCAAAGGTATCATGGGTCAAGGAAGAACCGAACCGAACTGCTCACACCAATTGGCTAAAAGGGGGTGTGAACTATTCACAAAAACGCACATAACTTCTTAACAGATTCACGCAACACCACACAACTTCCATTAATGTCTTTGGTAGCCTTGTGGGATGTTGTCAGACTTGGCAGAGGTCTGTGCTCTACGGAGCACATTTTCTAGTTTATTTAGAATTTCTTATAAAAAGGTATATATTGTAATAGATACTACTACAACTTTCTGTTATACAGACATACTTGAAAATCTACAGTGTGGACAAATGGGACAGACGAGAATACATGCTCACCTGCGCCCCCCTGTGGTTACCCAGCTCTACAGTCATGAGTGCTGAGGTTCCCTTCCCGCTGACGCTTGAGTGACGTCCCTGCCAGAAGAAGCAGGCGCATCGCTCGCGCCCCGCGCTTCCACTGCTCAGCTCCCCTGGCCGCTGTCTCTTCCCCACTGCACGCACACGCACACGCACGCACACACACGCACGCACACACACGCACGCACACACACACGCACGCACGCACGCACACACGCACATACACACGCACACACACAGCACCAGAAAATCACAAACGCATAAAGGCAGACAGAGCAATAATCATAACACCAAAGGCAGACTTTAACAACCTTACCTCTGAGATTTTTCAACATGTTTGCTATCTATTCCCTATTCACAACAATTTCATTATCTGATCGAAGACACTCTGAAGCAAGCCGCTCTGCTCACCCACGATGGTGACCGAGTACTTCCAGCGGATCACGTAGGTGTCGCCCTCGTGCATCTGACCGAAGCTCTCCTTGGGGATTTCGTAATCGTCGAACTCGCGGATGTGCCAGACGTCTACGGCCACGGTGGCCAGCTGCGCCTGCCGCCCGTCCTCGCTGCGCACCAGGCCGTGACCCCGGTGCACGTCCACGCCCTCCAGCAACGTGCGCACGGCCCCGCCCCCTCCCGCCAGCAGGGCGTTCACGTCACAGGGGCGCAGCTCGGACTCGTGAGGTGCGGCGGTGACAGGACTCTGGGAAGGAGAGGAGACGTACATAGACATATAAACATGCACTTGACTCCCCCTACTTCACCACAGAAACATTAAGCATGCAACTATTTTTATGTGAGTTTCCACGGTATGAATTTATTGACTGCAGTTATAGTAGCTCAAAATCAATACTCGTGTTTTTTTATTTGTCCCCGTTTTATATTATGAAACATCAGTCAGCTCAGCTCTTTCCACACTAATTCACATTATATGAATGAAACCATTCCAGGTGACGTAAAACTGTGCTTCCCTCTCCCCTGGGAAACACTGCCCCTTTTCACGTAGTGAATCTGATATTGGAGCGCGCCTCCCCCTGCTCACCTTCACCTCCTCCACAGTGGCCTCCTCCTTGGAGCTGCCCTTCTCCGCCCAGTCCAGGAACTTCTCCCTGAAGAGAGCCGTCTCGTTGTGCTCCGACAGCCGGCCAAACAGGGCCCAGCTGGGCCGTCCCTCGCCCTGCCTGTGGGAGTATTTGTCTCCGCTCAGTATCAACAAGGGGGGCGAGGCTATTCACCTACTGCTGAAAGTTCAATGTAAGAGGTAGTTGGGCTATGCTAACTGCAGACTTTCCTCCACCGAGACAATCACAATTCTACAAGCATTTATAACAGAGGCAGAATAGCATCAAAAATTTTAATGTGGCTTAAGTATCCATAGATAGACAAAATGTGTTGAAGACAATTGGGACAATGCTGAGTCTTTCTCCCAGAGGCAACATCCTAATGTGCCCAACAACACCCGATTCTGTTACCATCACCGATAACAATGGAGAAAGTCCAAGGTCCATCACGCGACACTTATTGGCACAGATTATAATCTTGTACTCTAGAGTATTACCATCAACGAGCACTATTGACTGACGCGGAATTCCCCCATAATGCAACGTCCCACAGCCTATGACGATTAATGCATTTTACTATCTTAACAGTTCGGGCATGAGCCCGAGTTACATGAACTCCTGTGAGGTTATGTTTAGGGGTTGGGGGTGGGGTACTGGAATCACGAACTGTCATAAAATGTCTTATCTTACCGTAAAAAATCTCCGACTTGATTAAAAACACACAAAGTCGCGGGAAATTTTATGACAACGTTACGTAAATCAGTTGCATGATGGGGGAATTCCCCATCAGTCAATAGTGCTCGTTGATGGTAATACTCTAGAGTACAAGATTATAATCTGTGCCAATAAGTGTCGCATGATGGACCTTGGACTTTCTCCATTGTTATCGGTGATGGTAACAGAATCGGCTCCCAACAAGAGGTTTGCTCACATTATGCGGATTGTATTTTGCATCTCCACTGGGTGGCGCTATTGCTCCAGTCACAACAAGTATTGACACCGAACATGGTTAGATATACTGCTAGAGGAGATAAATTGCTCCATAGAAAAAATCACTATATTTCCCAGACAGTTTAATAAAATGGCTAAATTGTTAAAGACAGATAATTCAACTATATAAAATCCAAAATCATAGGAAATTGAGGATCACCTGAGGATCTGTGACAGGGGATGGCTTACCATTAGCAAGCTTACATTTTCATTGACCAAGAAAATGATTAAACTGAAGCATGATTGTGGATTGATTGGAGTTTGCAAGACACAACAACATGCTATTGTGACATTTTTTTGTGTGTTTTTTTATTGAATCTTGTGAATATGGACAGTGAACTTGAATAAAGAATTTGACGAGAAAAATAAAACACTGCTGTTTACCAGGCTAGCAGAACTGAAAGCTTGCAGCAAGCAGCCTGTATTCACTTAAAATGTTTTTCCTACAAAGCATATCACTTTTTTTTGGTTTCTTCTCAATCTAACAAAATGTCCATGCCACTCTCCAAACAGCACCATACTTGGTGAAAACAAAACTGTCCTGCTCGTTGCTAAAATTGTAAACAAAAAATAATAATAATAATTTCTGCAACTTGTTTGTTGCCAATGTCCTGTCATTGCGATAGGAGGCTCCGTGCGGTTTGCGGAGCCCGGACTCACGGCTGTATCTCTGGATTGCTGGCTGAGGGGTCAAGTGGATTGACGCTGCAGTTGCTGTAATCGTAGGACCCGCTCCAGAGCTGCTTCCCGAGCTGTACGGCCACCTTCCTGTCGCTGAGGGGCACGTCTTTACCGTGCCACACGTACACCTCGCTCCCAAAGTCATACACCAGCACCTGGGGCGATACAGACAAAGAGCTCAGTTAACACCAGGCAGCAATTCACAGGACGGTATAATGTAGCTGCATTACATTAGGCAAGTTTTATTGGCAAGCCATTTTTAATAAACTTTATTAGACAGAGACGCAAAGCATTGACAATACACAACTGATGCTGCAAGCTACCTATTCAGCCACTCAAAATAGGGAAACATGTTACAAGAAACCCCTAAACGCAGCTTTCGCATGCATACCAAACAATGAGTTTCGTCCCTGTATTTTACGTTCAGCTTCATCAACTGTCTGGTTAGATCCATACATCAAAGTTGGCCTGGTGTGTGGGCGCTGCGGTGGTACAATGGTAAGAGCGCCGACTTTCAGTCGGTGCAGTTGTGCTCCGAGGATCGGGGTTCGCGCCCCGGTCCTGCCAGATCCGAGCATGGCCGGCGCCCTGTGGGAGCAGCAATTGGCGGCTGCTTCCGGGTGGGGGGAGGGGCTCGGAGAGAATCGCTGCACGCATAGCGGCCCTGGGCGGGCTGGAATCACGGTCAGGAGCTAGGAGGAGTCGCGCCCTGAAGAGGACGTAGCGCCCTCCCGTCCTACCGCCGGCTGACGGGGTTGCGTTGCGGTGATTCTCTAGCGGTTGCTACACGGGGCAATTTAATTAGAATAGGGTTCAATTGGCTACTAAAATGGGGAAAATCAGAAACAAATTTTTTTTTTTTTTAAGTTGGCCTGGTGTGCTGTTTAACAGAACACAGGGCATAGACACACACACACACACACACACACACACACACACACAATTAAAGTAACCAGGCTACATCATGTTTTCAAAGGGAATGCATTGGCTGACTGCAAAAAGAGAGAGAAAGGGGCAGCGGTGAGAAGACTGTACTCCAGTACTGACCTCCTTGGAGTTGAGCATGGTGACGCTGGGGATGGAGGCCCAGGCATCATCATGGGGAACCAGCCGGTCCTCCGCAAGGTGGTACACACAGTTAGACTCCACCACCCCACTCTCAAACAGCTCATCCTCTTCTGGGTCCCCCGCTCCTGTTCACACACACACACACACACACACACAGACAAAAATCTAATATTAAGCCATGTGCTGTGGGTTCCATTAGCATTGATTGTTACATTGTGTCAGACAGAGAGTGCATGGCTCTACGTGTGAATGTGTCAGTCTCTAAGAATTTCTGAATCTAGCTTCTACCTTTATACTCGGCCTTTCCACCCAGAAGGTTCCAGAACTCTCTTGCTCTGTGGTTGTCTGTGTTGATTCCCTCCTCTAGGATGGTCACCTGTGGTGCTTTGCAGCCCAGGTCACGCTTGGTCTGCACAAAGGACGCCATCTCCGAGGCCTGTACAACACAGTGGGACAGACAAAGCACATTACTGCCAAATTACTACTGCTGCCACGCCAAAGTTCTCTCTATGCCAAACAGTCAACTCAATGGCCTACATATGACACACATCTAACATATCATGTATGACAACAGCACATTAAATCAGACAATCCATTGTATGTACAGTATAAGATTCTAATAAAATTACAGTCTTGAGTATGAGAAACTGACAGCAACACCTTGTTAATAAGAACAGCAATGTAACAGCATTTGACACAACATGCACAGACTTACAAGACCTCAATCAGTCAGGTGCTGCCCTGCCCTTCAGCTAAAGTGTGCTGTGCCAAATTGGATTTTGGCACCATTACAGTGTGTGAGCCTGGAATTGTCTGAGCTGGATGTGTGGACTGGTTGTTTCTGCCTGCACAGGCTGCACTGTGGTGTGGTGTGTGTGTTACCTTGGCTTTCTCAATAACGTTGGCAAATTCCCCAGACCACATGTAGCAGTGTTTGGGCGTGATCAGGAGGAAGCAGTCCCCGCTGTTCAGCGATCGGGCAATCGGCTCCACCAGACGCACCTGGACGTGCCTTCGACCTGCAGACAGGAAGCAGATGGATATCACAGTCACACACCTGCGAACAGAGCTCTGGGATTTATATTGTAAAAAGCTAAACCCACACCGTCCCTACCCAATCACACCTGACCCCACGCCATTCTGACCCCACTCCCACCCATACTGACCTACCCTCACCCATCTCCGCTCATCCACATCCACCCCTACCCAACCCTACGCCATTCTGACCCCACTCTCACCCATACTGACCTACCCTCACCCATCTCCGCTCATCCACATCCACCCCTACCCAACTCTACGCCATTCTGACCCCACTCTCACCCATACAAACCTATGCTTACCGATCTCCACTCAACTACACCCACCCCTACCCAACCCTACACCATTCGGACCCCACTCCCACCCATACTGTCCTACCTACCCTTACCCATCTCCACTCAACCACACCCACCGCTACCCAACCCTACGCCATTCGGACCCCACTCCCACCCATACTGTCCTATGCTTACCCATCTCCACTCATCCACATCCACCCCTACCCGACCATACGCCATTCGGAGCACACTCCCACCCATACTGTCCTACTTACCCTTACCCATCTCCACTCAACCACACCCACCGCTACCGACCCTACCCATTCCATCCCCAGCCAGTCAGCCTGACGCTCTGACCTTTAATGAGGATGAGCATAAGCTTCTTGAAGGGCAGGGCGCTGTTGTTGGTCACCACCTCGGTGGATTTGACATTGCGCA
Organism: Synaphobranchus kaupii; assembly: GCA_029718625.1. NCBI lineage: Eukaryota > Metazoa > Chordata > Actinopteri > Anguilliformes > Synaphobranchidae > Synaphobranchus > Synaphobranchus kaupii. Next base: position 55,256,684 of record CM056379.1, read on the forward strand.
GGTGCACTTTGCGGAAGTTCTCCTTGCTAGCCAGCCCTGCCAGGGCAGCATCTGCCATGTTGGAATGCTTCGCCACTGGAGAGAGATCAGACCAGACTATCCTCAGCGAAGGTCCACACCAAAGCTAAACGCTAACATTTTTTTCCAAGGAGCACATGTGCTCATAAATTTGCATTTTCATTTTATGTGCATTTTAAATTTAGGGGCACACTAATGCATCCCAATTCATAGATGTGCTCCTATATTATTTTTCCAGTTAGCGCACATCAATTTTCAGAAGAAAATGTTCCTAAAATGGGAGCAAAGGATTCAGAGCCCTGCAGAGCCCTGCAAACCTCTGACCGCAGGTAAAGCTGGGCACCATTCCTGTAGTGGCTGTTAAAATCATCATCAAAACAGGTCTTGTATAAATATCCATGACATAAAACAAAAACTACAAAAGAATGAACACACAAAAACTGGTCAGATCATTTGATGCTGCACTAATCTATGAAGGGCACTAAACTCTTTTTTAATTTGTCAATGGTTTATCCCTATCACTCACCATGTGAACTTTGAACTTTAAGTGAAATTAAATTGAAGTTCCTGAGAAAAATCCGATGCTTATTTAAAGATTAATCTTAAGGAAAGTGTTCAATGTGAGTGTACACAAAGCGCACTAATTTAACCTTGGCAAACCCAATTTTTAACATTTTTGCTGGACAGGAAAAGTTCTCAACCCAGATGCTTAAAGTTTTGACTGTAACACAATCCAAGCACGCAATACATTTTCAAAGCAAATTCACTTCAGGAGATGAGTGTATTTATGAAGTTTCATATTTCAGACAATGGAATTGCTCTGCAGACTATGTGTGTGTTGGGGGGGCGGGGGGGTTGGGTCAGTGGTCAGAAACTATGATTCAGATGGCTGGGAACCCCATGAGTCCTTTTCCCTTTCCTGAGAAAACGAATGCGCTTGACGTGGCCATTTTCTGTCAGTCTCTGCTGCATCCCCCTTTGGGTGTCCGAGCATTTCTGCTCCCACGTGGATACAGCCCATCCACACTGGATACATGTTCGAGACAAACCACAGCCCATCCAGGTGCACCCTGTGTGCAGCCGCAGTTCCTGCCTTTAGTCCCCAGAGCAGGTGATTTTCAGGCCAGGTGGCTCACTTATCTGAGCTGTGCTAGTTCCCATAAAGCACCTGGAGGCTTATTTGGGGTTTATTTACTCCAAAGCACACCCATGTTTGTACACACTCTGTACACACCCAATGTTTGTGGAACCAAGAGGTGTTTTCTACTGGGTTTCAGATAAAAAATGTAAAAAAAAGTCGATTTGTTTTTCCACACCACTGCCAGTGCCAATATATACTGTATATATTTTTGCACTGCACACAAAATTATATCTTACCAGTTTCTATCCTACTAGGGTTCATTAGGGTTCATCATGGACTAACTAAAGGACCCTCAGTGAAATTGCTTGAGGTTTCAGAATTCTCATGTGGGCACATGATATACTTTAATAAACACGCTGTCGTAGAAAAAACTTGGCAGCTGTGTCATTTACCTTGTACATTACTGCTTTGTACCTTTATCGCTCATGTTTGGCATGCAGTAATTTTTTGTATTGTTAGTTAGCATTTAGTGGATTGCTACCATGGTAATTTTATCTCAGTTTAAAATGTGATATCCAGTCAAGCAAAAGGAAAAGTAAATCTGCTAAATGCCTAAATGTAAATGATAATGGAAATCAGATGAACGAAGGAGGCCATTTTAAAAACCGCCAGGTCACATGACTTACTCCTCTCCACTTGTATCCTCTTGGTCTCCACAGTGGCCACGTTGAGCCGCTGCTCGGTGTACTCCTGCCTGATGTCGTCGCGCGCCGCCAGCGCCCGCAGGGGGTTCCGGGAGGCGCGGGTCTTCCGAGGTGGGCGCATTGCGCGCTTGTGCTGGGCAACTGTAGACGTCAGCCTGGACACACGCACACCAGGAGAGGTGAGGGCCTATACACACACTTACACACAGGCAGTCGTACATACAAAGCACACTCATACGCACAGGAGGAGGTGAGGGCTTACGCACTCACTCTCTCTCACACACACACACACACACACACACACACACACACACACACACACGCGCATACACTTCACACACACAGAAGATGAGCAAACACAGACACACAGAAAGTGTAACTGACTGCCAGATACAGCCACACAGCGAAACAGTGGCTCGGATTAAGACAGAAAACCACAGGGACACAAACAAATGGATAAGCCGCAAACACACAAACATAGATCACAAGATAAAAAGAAAGGCAACGTCTACAGACACAGAAAGACCCAAAAGCACACATGAGAGGCACATACAGACTTACAGACACTGACACACATAAGCGCAGCCCCTATCCACCACACACCATACATGTGGCTTTAGAAAAGACATCCCACTTTATACAAAATGTTACACCAAGCGTCATCTAGCCTGACACTGCCTGTTCTGAAAGCGTAGCCTGCGCGCTGACTGAACACTAGAATGTAAAGGTTGAGAGGGTTGCCACAAAGCAGTCAGACGGGAGAGAGTGCGTCGTACTTGGGTGTGTTGGACTCGATGACGCTGAAGTCCTGCACGGTGTCGCAGGACCCGCCGGAGCCCAGGGCAGAGGGCGACACGGCCTTGTAGAAGCGGCCGAATGTCTCCTCGTCGTCAAGGGTCATCACCTCCTTCACCGTCTCTGCTGTCACCTTGATGGACATCTCCCGGGAGCCCAAGCCTGCAAATCCCACAGTTTGGCTCAAAAGCTCAAAGACACCTACAGACAGATCTCTGAGCGAAGCTTAAACCGACAGTTGCCTCCTTCACAGAGCTGCGTCAAAGGTTTTAGGGCACGCTCACCTTTGTTATGAAGCTTGTCCAGGAAGGACTCCAGCTTGTCCAGCCTCTTGTCCCCTTCAACCTCAATGTCAGTGCGGGTGGAGATCTCTGTTACAGCAAGAGCAAAGACACCCGGAGATATAACCGCCCAAGAGCAGAGAACATACACTGCCTGGCCAAAAAAAAAGTCGCACACTAATATTTTGTTGAACCGCCTTTAGCTTTGATTACGGTGCGCATTCGTTGTGGCATTGTTTCGACAACCTTATGCAACGTCACAACATTTATTTCCGTCCAAACTTGCATTCATTTTTGGCCGAGATCTTGTATTTCAATGGGGTTAAGGTCAGGACTCTGGTGGCCAATTCATGTGTGAAAATGATTCCTCAATCCTCATGTTTCCTGAACCACTCTTTCACAATTTGAGCCCGATGAATCTTGGCATTGTAATCCTGGAATATGCCCATTGATGGGATAACCTGGTCATTCAGTACATTCAGGTACTTAGCTGACTTCATTTTATTGCTGCATAACGTTGCTGAGCCTAGACCTGACCAATTGAAGCAACCCCAGATCATAACACTGCCTCCAGAGGCTTGTACAGTGGGCACTATGTATGACGGGTGCAACGGCAACTTTTTTTTTGGCCGTGTAACATCAGAGGTAAAATCATAAGCACTGTTTGGGGGTGGGGTTGGGTTTATTTTTTACCTTCCAGTGGCTTGACTGGGGTTCCCGTGGAGGATTTCTTGCTATGGAAGGTTGGCTGTTCTTCTTTGCCTGACACTGGAGAGACCAGGCCTGAGGGATGGAGGACAGCACTAGAGTCAGTGAACCCACCGTTGCACACAGACCACTTTCCTCTCCACTTCATTTCACAACGCGTGAATCGGCGAGCGACAGAAACATGGGGTGCCGACGCGCAACGGCCGGTCAACACCGGTCGGCGAGGGCCCGTAATGTCGCGTTCGTAGCCCGACTCCCGCGGAGAGGCCCGGGAGCGGGGTGAGGAAAGCGCTGACCTTTCTTGGCCATGCGTCCGGCAACGGTGAACTGGGTGGAGTCGTTGTAGGCGCCCTTCCCCTTGCTTTTCCACTGCTCCTCCTTCTCCTGCAGGACGCGCATGCGGTCCGCCAGCGACACCTTCGTCTCCACTCCCGACACGTTCTTCTGCATCGCCACATGGGAGGAGAGAGAGAGAGAGAGAGAGAGAGAGAGAGAGAGAGAGAGAGAGAGAGCGTCTCCTGTTAGAATCCTTTGCTACGGGAGCAGAGCTCCAACGGGTTTTCAGTATTCACAGTAGAGAAGGCCTCAGTGGTCATTCCAGCTTTCAATTTATTTTCCCTCGTAAGAGGCATCATGCTTAGCGGCCTAAAGCTGTATTTTTATCACCACACGGTTCAAATAATAAAAATTCAGGGAAAGCAATTTTCAAAGCAGCACACAATTTAACCAAAACATGTTTACGGTCAATTAAAGTGCATTACACAGAAAGTTTTTCAGATAAAAGTATAAAAAAGGAAAAACTAACATAAACAAAGACCTAAAAATCTAAAACCGTGCAGTTAATAGAAACGCCAACACATAAATCTGAGGGTTTCACTTTAAGGCTTTGAAGCACGGACTGGTTTAAAACTCCAATGTTTACTAACCACAAATAAATCTGGAGACTAAAACTCTCTGCCAACAACTGCAAAAACGTTCTGGGAGGGAGGGGTTGTCCCAGCCAAATGAGTTGCAACATACACACGTGTGGGTGTGTGTGCATATGGATTTGGGTCTGTATACACACTGACAGACACATAAAGTATATATCATGAACACTGCACATATGTGTCTCATTACATGAGTGTTGTTGTGTGTGTGTGTGTGTGTGTGTGTGTGTGTGTGTGTGTGTGTGTGTGTGTGTGTGTGTTATGGTACATTACAAAGCACATATCACCTTTTGTCTCCAGGAGGGCTGAGAGCCCTGGCTTTGGCCTCATAGGAAACAATGGTCTGGACCAGAGAGGGGGGAAGTGGAAGGGGAGAGGAAGCAGGAAACATTCGACACAGAAAGGCCTTGGTGTCATATCACAGCTGACCGCTGTTGTGATCAGCACGTTTACCGTGTAACCCTGGAGGACGGCCTTGGTTTTGCATGTCATGTAACCCATGCAGAACATGCCACTGCATCCGCACAGAGTTCATTAGCTCACATCCTCACGCCTGACATGAGAGCATCAAGTGCAGCGTTTATCGCCCGACCGCGTGCCGCTGCTCGACGAAACGACTGGAAAAACAAGAGGAAACCGTGGCGCCTCTCAGTGACCCGTGCCTTACGCCGCGATGGCGAAACCACGCCGAAGGGCGAGGTGACACTGTCACAAGCTTTGACCCAATCGGCACAAACGCGGGGCTACACTGTGGGGGAGGGGTCCGATGCCATACACAGCTGAGACGTGGCGGGAGAAACCCACAGACGGTCGCCCACGTCGCTGGCCCGTGCAGCGTCTGTGGCTCCGTGTGCCATAGCCTCTACCCCTTATCAGATAGACCCCCCCCCCCCCTCTTTTCCCACAACACCCCCTATCCAATCACCCCCTACATGCCGTGACCCCTGCTGTTGACCTTTGGGCTCCGCCCACTTGTACCATCCCCTACTTTTTACTCAGCAACACGAGGGTGCCTGGGTCTATAGGCTCTCGTCTGTGGACGCCAGCAAAAAAGGAACGCACTAGCCAGAAAAACAGCGCTGCGCACAGCACCCTGTGGGTGTTTATCCATCGCTAAGTATGTGTGTGTCGACATTCCGGGTTGTTTATGGGCTTGGCCGTCATCGGAACGTCAGTAAAAAACCCATGTGCGATCATGAAACCCGTCAAATACGACACTCTCTGGCTTTGCTGGGCTCCTTCTGTTAATATGTGTGCTATTAAAATGAGCTACCGATCATGTGCGACAGACAGCTCCCAGTCCCAATCCAGGGGACATTTTGGGGTAATTAAGCATGATGCGCTACTGATCGTAGCTTACAAAGACATTTCCAGCTAGTCTTTTTTTTTTGCAAAAAGAAAGGCACGTCACTGCTTCATTCTTGAACGCTGAGTCCTTTCCCACTCTAAACTTCTCATTTTTAACACTGCCATAGGGCCTCTGTGGTTTTCACAAGGCAAGGGCCAGTCAGCCAGCCGACTGTAAAACAACGCGGTTCCCTCATTTATCGCATTTCTTTTACCCAATGGGAAAAACACCTGATTTTCACTGACAAAGAGACAAAAGGAAAACACACATAAAAAGAGATCCTTTTTCCAGAGTTCATTATCTTCAGTCAAGCTGGGCAGATTTATTTCTGACTGAAGCCCAAGAAACCGCACAGTACGCAGACAATATACAACCCTTATACATTTTTAAAACCTCACGTATCACCATTTAACACAAAACCAGAGAAACTCAGCAATGGCGCAACCTGAAAACCATGTAACGCGATGTAAAAGGCAACAAATGAACTGCCACAGGTCTCTCAGAGAGGCACAGCGGTTACAGGCAGCAGTAAAAAGCAACGAAACGTGCTACAGTGATCGCTATTGTTAGCTTGCTGGTTGATTAAAAACGCCGATTGTGAAGGGCAAGCCAGGACCCTCGGGAATGGGTAACGGGGGGTGACATTCCCGCCGTTGCCCGGGAAGGCAAGGACAGGCGGAGGCTTGGCGTGCGTCCAGCTCGGCGCCGCACAGCATCTGGAATATGTGGCCATCGCAGGTGCTAGCGTCGCGCAGGAAAGCTGAAAGCTCGTAAATTCCGCATGCTGTCTGTGGTTTTTCTCTCAAGAATACACAATAATTGGCTCTGCTGGGGCCTCTGGTGGCAGTTTGAACCATAGCCTCAGGAGGGGTGGAGTGATGGGGGGGGGAGATAAACTCCACTGCACACATTGGCGCTATTGTGATCCAGAACTGGGGCCCATCAGAGACAGGAAATAGCTCAGTCGAGAGAAACTGAAGGAGAGAGCTCTCAGCCTTGAACCCTCACAGGATGCCGTAGTCCTGTGAATTATAGCAACAGGACGACGCTGCATACTCGAGGAGAGCCTTTCCGACTTGTGACAAGGACTACCAAAGTCGCCGCGTGCAGGAACCCACGGCATTGTGCGAAACTCACACGTTGAAGTTCTGGCTTGTTAAAATTTGAGACAAAATGCGGTACACCATCAGTATCAGGTACAAGCACTCTGTTGTGTCAGTCGGCCAGAAAAGCACACGAAGGCATGCAAGCACACTCGCCTGATTGAAACAGACCACATGCTGGCTCATGTGGCTAGATGATAAAAAGACAGAGAAGACAGCCTCCTGGAGCTGACAAAGGGTGGGGGGGGGGGGGGCAGAGAGGGAGTTCAGAGGGGATACTGTGCACCCAGCACACACCTGCAATGCAACAGCTGTGCAGCTGACTGACGAGCACAGGCTAGTTTATTTATTCTGGTCAAGAGCACCGCGCTGGGAGTACTTTAAGAGAGACGGGGAGGGAGAATTTATAGAGAACTGATGGGAGGGTTGACAGAGACTAACAGAAAGGCATTTTGTCCACAGGAATCCAAAATCTCAAAACAGACTAAGATGTAGTAGGTGAGAGATGAATAAGTGAGACAAAAATCTCAGCAAAACAGGATTGGATTCTGGGAGGGGAAAAAAAGTTAACATTCACAATGGCAGGAAGAAACTGTATTGTCCTTCAAGCGTGTGTATTCAGTAACATTACACTGGTCTGTTTTGACAGTGTGTGCACTGTGCAGTAACAGCGTGATAAGCTTGCCATGCAGTCCACTGGCTTACCCGGTGTACAGCGTGCGTACAGGGGCATCATGGGAAATTTCAAACCCAACCTACAAAAGGAAAGGCCAGGGGGGCAGGAAGACCAATGAGTAAGGAACAATATACGCAGGAAGAAGGTGGAAAATAGACAAACAGGAAAGACGGTCCCCCAACGGTTACAGACATGGGTATACTGGGGAAAACACCCCCTCCACCCTGCATTTCTACCTTTCTCTCCAACCATGTCATGTTAAACGGGCATAATTACACCATTAGTGTAGTCATGAACCCGCAACTGGAACTACAAACACACAACCCACCACAAGCTCTGACCGGTACGGATGAATGAGCACTTTGTTACTAGCCTGTGAGCCTGGTTACAGATTTGGCCCCTTTCAGAAGATGGGAGGAACAACTGCTGAGGTCATTATTACCGTATCCCTACCTTTCCAAAGCTGCCTCTCATTCCACACCCCTTAGAAACGGCGGACAGATGTCAGGGGCTCCTTCAGGTCTAAACTAGTCTGAAGGGAGGCTGTGGGAAGTGAAGAGTGACTCATAATTTAAGACAGCGGAGGGAAGGCAGCAGAGGGAGATTAGTTTTAGACATCTTGGCTATTCTACAATTTTATTGTGATTTGTTGCCGTTTTGCTAAAGGCATTGTACTGGGCCCCCGTGGATCGATGTATCAAGTTAAAATATCCATACAAAGGCATAAAGCGGCTGAGTTTTCCAGAACAGGAGGACAGAAGAGCGGCTGATTTAACAGAGCACTGCTTCCGGATCGAGCTGTCTGTTCATTTGGAAGCTACAATGTGGAAGGGTGCGAGCCATTCATCTTCATGTTTTTAATTAAGCTGTCGTCTCCACTCAGGCGACATGTGCTTTATATTAAAAAATTAAATCTGAATGTTCCCAGATTTCCGTTTTATAAGAAACATCATTCACACCTACACAACTGCCCTCTCCGGAGCCCCTCCTATCCGTTATCCAACAAAACATATTGAAGAAGTGATGTTTATCACTGCAAAATAATAAATAAAAATGAAGGAGACGTGCGGCACACTTGCAGCCCTACTCTCGGGACCTGCTGTCACAAGCGTTTAACCTTCAAATCTCAAGGCAGCCATTCGAGTCTCAACCAATGACACTGCTCCGGTCTGCTGTTTCTTTTTTTTATTTTCTTTTTTTTGTTGTAAGAATCTGGCACCAATGTGGGACTGAACATGTCCAATTGCTACCCTAATTTGGAATATCCAATTGACTATTTGTAGCAAATTCATTCGGAAATCTCCATTGCCCATTCAGGAGAGTGAAGACATCCGTAGCACTCCTCCGAAACATGCAGTATCACCAGCCTAAACTTTTCACCCCGCAGCCCACAGCCAAGCTGGAACATAACCGAGTCGGAGAAAGACATGCATTGTTTGCAGCCATTAATAACAATTCTGGATTTACTTAAGGAAAAAAACTACCCAAAACTAACATAAGGAGACTAATCATAATGCAAAATGATCATTGTAGTCTTGAATGTGTTGTCCCAAAATCACTGTATTTTGTATCTATATGCTTCTGAGTGTAAACATGAGGGGGTATAATGCACTCCAGGTTGTATCTTTAGCTGGAACTGTTTATTTCTCAAATTATGAGTTGATTTTTGGGCCTTTCCAATGAAATTGAAAACTCATCTTCCCATTTCCCAAGTGTGTACTTTCTGGTAGACCCCCCCAAGCCATGTATCAGGCCATGATACAACTTTACAATTTTGTTAGACAATTCCAATTTTATCAGTGTCAACTGAGGGGGACTGATGTTATAGGCTTGTCTAGAGACTGCTGCACAGAATTAATTTGATTTCCTTATAAAAATATAAATGTAGGATGGGCAGTGCATAAAATTGTATTGCGATTGACTTACAGCTGGAGTAGGCAACTTTTTTTTAGAAAGATATCGGACAGCAGTCATGCTTAGTTGGTAGCAATCATGGAAAGAACGGCTGTGAGAGAAATCTCATGACGTGAACCAATCAAAGGGATAGGCCGGTTAACGTCATGAACTAATCAGCAATTAGATTGACCTTGCTGGTTCATATACAGTACAGCCAAATGCAAAATAATGTTGAAAGAGTTTCACCCACTCCTGCATCACCAAACGAGACTAAAGCCTGGCATGAGTTTATATAAATGGGGTCTTCATTAAACTGGCTGCTATATAATTCAGCCATCACTTCCAATTGTAGTGTTTGAATAAAACTGGTTATCTGAAGTATTTTCTCCTTTATTTATCAGTTATGAAAACCATAAAAAGGTAAAACGTCCAGCAAAGTACCGAATTGGGGCTAGGTGTATCGGTTAACTGTAAGTCTGGGATAGAGGGTAACCTTGTTGAACAATTTACATGTATAACAAATATTTCGCTAATGTTAGCTATCGCAAACCATCAGGTAGATAGCTAACTTTAGACTAGTGAACTTAGCAAAACAACAAACATTAGCTACTGAACGGAATGGAAAAGGTTTTATTGGGTTATTGTTAAACTCTAGAACAACAAAAAAAGATTCAGTTGTTTTACCTGGACTCTTGGAGCTTACATTTTTAGTGTAGCTATACCAGTCTCTAATCCTGCAATCGTAGCTAGAAACTTTGATGCTCGTTCACAATGAGGTGTGTGGAGAAGCAGTGGGGGTGTGTCCCTTTCTCTGTGGGCAGGGCCAACAGGTGTTATGACTTTCAAAATGTTTTCACAACATTGCGACCGTTGAAAGTTGCCAACCTCGCGACCGTTGAAAGTTGCCAACCTCAGCTTTAATTAAATTGGAATAAATTATAACTATAGTCCATTTCTTATATTTCAGGCTGAGATAAATGGCAACTTGATTTTTGTCCAGCCGACCAGTTCATTTGAAAACCACTGTGTAATATTCTTCTCAACTGTGCTGCCAAATGATATAATGTGATATAAACAACTGCTGAACTTCACAAATGGGTACGTTTACATGCACAGCAATATCCGATTACTGGAAACGATCAGCTTACGCCAGTATTTAACTTATTGCGTTCACATGGACATAAGAAATGTGATTACTCCAAAAGCCGCGTTTACAGAATTCTCTCCATAATCGGCTCCGTGGAAAACGTAGCTACTAACTGCTTCCCGTTGTAAGGACAAAAATGATCCGCCCGTCAAACATTTACGTTAGTAGGCTATTATTATTATAGCTAGCTAGCAATTATTATAGCTACTTCTTTATAGCTAATTGCTAGTAGTGGTTGATTTATATTATTGTACTAGCTAGCTTTACCGATCTCAAAATCTGGCGACTTTCCCGAAAATTTCAGTTATTTAATATGCTAGCCACAAACTAGCTAGTACAAACACAAGCACGTAACACTGAACAATATATTTTCACCGGTGAAATGCAAATTTAATAATAAAATTCTGGAAGTGAGATGCTGAAGGAACCCCAGGCATAGCAAATGTTGACGGGGTGGAATCATTTTGACGTTACACCGCCTCTTCTGCCTGACATGCGTAGTTTTGAAAAGCCGAAAGAAACCGGAGAAAGGTGTTTACATGCTCCAAAAAATCGAAAGTTTGGCCAAAAAACCAGGGGTGTTAATCGGGTTTCGAAAACACGGATTATGACATTACATTATCGGATAAAGGTGTTTACATGACCATTTCAGTAACCAGAGTATTGCCATAACCGGGTTCAGATCGGAGTATTAGTGTGCATGTAAACGTACAAATCACATTCTTGGTGGTCCTGCCACAAAAATAAAGTGAGAATATTTAAAATAATTCATTGAAGATGCTTAAATGTCTTACATACATAAATCAAATGGTCTCATATATCAAAATTACATTTCAAAATGCAATCATGGTAGAAAAAAATAGAAAACACTAATAGAAAACATGCAGCCAGAGAAGGTGACCACAACAAGAAACCCCCCACCCACCCCAAAATTTTTTAAAATTAAATAATAAAAAACCACACACACACACACAAAGGCCCTCTTTTCTCATGAAAAGAATGAGAGAACACATCTGCTCCCGCTCAGCTGCATGTGACCGAATGTAGAGCGCCTGCTTTCCCCTCGCTTCAGATTGGAGTTAGAAGGACCCCCTCAACCAACGGCGCATATCCCAGACTTCCCCTCCTCAGTGCCTCAGGCCATTCTTGCTTTCGGGCTCCCCTGGGAACACGCATGTTCCCAGAGGAGGCAGGCTACTTCTGCAACAGTCGGCTAAGAGGGACTATGGTCAGGGGGGAGGGAAAGATCTGAGATTCTGATTTGCGCATGCCTCGATCGCTTGTTTTCCCTCGGTACTCAAAACCCAGAACAGATACATTAAACAGGGAATGTTTTTAAGTGAAACTGAATGAAAACATTGCCCACAGTGCAAAGAGTCCTTAGAGAAAATAAGCACACAGAATGAACATGTGCAGTGATGCAAGATTTGTGAAAGAATTGTGAAATGTGTGTATTTTTATTGCAGTCACAATGTTAAAGGGAGAGAGAGTAGGTGAGGTGGGGTGATGTTGTAGCCGCAGGCCCAATTCCGGGGAGGAGGGTCAAAGAAAATTTAGGTCCCCTCACAACAGGAGGGTGTGGTTTGTATTCTACGGCAGGGGAGGAACAGCTCTAGTTGTACTTTACTGTACTTTGCTATAAACTATGACCAGTGCCCGCAGCTTCAAGTCCCCTCCCCCAGTGAACATCTGCGTAACACGTCCACAGTTTAACCAATCAAAAATCAGGTCATTGAGCTGTGGGTGATTGACCCCATCACTCTCACCAACAGTGACTGATTCAATCAAATTTAGCTTGGATTAGGGTGACAAATCAGGATTTTTGTTTTCCAGGGGTGAACTGCTCCACAGACAATAAGGCTTCTGTCTGGTCACTGCAAGTATGTACTTGACAGGCTAGGAAGAGAATAGCAATATAATTATTTCAGACACATGATGTTTCAGTCGAAAGCCCTGTGCTTTTTTGAGTCTGATCTATACTTCCCTAAACGCCCTCTGGCATGACTAATATTGCTGCATTAACCACCAAGTGCAAGTTAGCGGGATTGCATCACTGTACAGTACTCCATAAAGCAGACCTATTAGTGCTGTTCTCATGCAGATAGTGTTCTGCCCCTTTACACACACCTTCCTGTGGATCCAATGTGAAAGAGAGATGGAGAGAGGCACACAGGCCTGGACAATGAAGGGTCCAAGACACGCCTTTTCAGACTCCACCTAGACTGATATACCAATCTAGGACCTTTTTTCATAGTACTTGTTCCCTGTGTTTTTTGTTTTTTGTCTGTAGCTGTTTGATGTTATAGTTTAGAAGGTATAGCTGATTTACCCACAGCTTACTGCACAAACTACATTCAATGTTCATTACTAGGGATAGCTGCTACGTTATGGGAAGGATGTTCTTTGTCGAATCTGTTCTGTAGTTGCTTCGAAGACCATCTGTATGCACTTATTGTATGTCGCTTTTGATAAAAGCGTCTGCCAAACGATTGTAATGTAATGTAATGTAATGGGTGGCAGTGACAGTCCTGCCCGGTCAGGAGAGAGACAGGAAACAGCACGTACGGTATTTTTACGAGCACACTGGAAGGCCCAGTTACGCCCGGTGATACGGCACTGCCGGGTCCAAAATCCCCTTTCCTGGCAGCCGAGCAGGAAAGAGCGCAGACAAGTCCCCCGCCCTATCCGGTAGCAGCAACGCCGCTCCTGCTACCATCCCCCCCGTCGACTTGTTCTTCCATGCAGTGGCACCACTCCCTCTGAATCCTACCCCTTCTGTGTAGTCCCTTTCTATGACCGGCAAAGCACTGTGATACGATTGACCCCTTGAGAGTGGGTGAACGTGCACCTTGACCTGTGTAACGGTGGGGGGCCGTATGGCTTCGGCAGGGGCCTACAGTACCTTCTTCCTCCAGGCATTCTCAGCGTCCTGCAGCTGGGTGCAGCGGTCAGCCAGGGACCCGTGGATCACCTCGCTGGGCTTGGTCTTCTTCAGTTTGCTCCTCCAGTCTTCCTCAGTGTTCTGCATATCCGACAGCCTGCCGGGGAGAGAGGGTGGGACTAAGAGGGAGGGGCAAATAACCAGATCCACCCACACATGGCCAGACCCTTCCCCAATAATACCAAATTAGGCAATCCTATGACTATCTCATGGAGAGAGCTCAGCTGCTAGTGCTTCTTCCAATAATATGGGGCTTAGCTAATCTATAAAGTATCAGAAATAAACATTATCAGGATTTATAAAAATGTAATCCCTGAGGGATAAATGGCAGGTCGTCCATACCCGTCTTTCAGCGAGGAGCTCATGCTGCCATCAAGACTGTCAAGGTCTTCTCCCTCTTCGGACAGAGAAGAGCTCTTCTCAGAAGAGTGGGTTTGGGGCAGGTCCTCGGATGACAGCTTGCTGGGGAATTCTTCCCTGGAGCTGGAGGAGCTGTTCCTACCCCTCTGAGTCCAAAGAGAAGAGGAATGGGGGCTGCCCTCACCCTCTGGGGTCTCCCCACGTGGTCTAGGGGCATCGGTGTCACTGTCCACATCCTCCTCCTCCTCCTCCTCCACCACTTCCTCTTCCTCCTCCTCCTCCTCCTCCACGTCCTCATCCTCCACCACTTCCTCTTCCTCCTCCTCCACATCCTCATCCTCCACCACTTTCTCTTCCTCCTCCTCCTCCTCCTGATTCTGAGCCTCGCTCAGCAGAACCCCCCGGTGGCCGTTCCCAGCCCCTGCATCCTGCTCATCTGCAGGCGCGTGGCAAGTAGAGCCTCCCGCCTCGCCTGGGTCCGTCTCTACACTGGTGGAGCGGCTTTTCTTCAGGATGCCCCTGATCTCGCGCAGCTCAGAGTCCTGCCTCTGCATGGGGGCCCGGGCCTCCGCGTGGCCCTCGTCCACCTTGGCCTGCAGGCAGTCAGAGTCAGAGAAAGGGTCAGACAGCTGCGGAGAGGACAATGGCGTCAGGCCACTTTGGGCCTAAGGGGAGAAGAGGCAGGGAAAGGATGATGATCCGTCCATTCAAATATGACATCACAACAAAGTTTAACTTTGCTGCTTATTTTCTAAGCAGTTAGTGTGTTAATTTTTCTGGCAAATTCAAATCCGAACACCGACCTATACACGTCACCTGCATTAGTGTTCTTCCTCCAGATGTCTCTAAAACCGCCATGACAGAACTCAATGGAATGATTGACAATAATAGCATGCATCTGCGGGGGAGAATATGGATCTGCAGGGCCTTAAAAATGATTTTTGTATATCAATGTAGTAATAGCAATATACACAGAACTCCTTGTGTGTCCCAAATTAAAGCCCCAGGGTTTCTTTGTCCAGTATTTCCACTGTTAATTCATCTCACTCTGCAAATTCACATGTTTTTTTGTAGGATTTATTTATACAGCGGCCATGCATGGGACACTGATTTGGTATGTATGTTCAAATAAATACTTAATTCAGAAAACACAAAAAAAAATTTTGTCTCCAATAAAATATGCATGTTATAGGGCAACTATTGCTCTGGGATTCTTGCGGTACAATGGAAGACACTCTCTCAGTACTGTCTGAGTCTCATTGGATTTGCACATTCCTTGATGTCATCTATATGGAGATGTCTACTGTCCAGAATCACAGGGCTAAAGACAGGACAATACAGGCCTGGAGAATCAGCTGCATCTGACTTGAATGATCTGAATTTTGTGATATGCAATTGTGATATGTTTACTATGCATTGTGATCCTTCTGGGGTGGGGTTGCGGGGGGGGGGGGGGGGGGGGGTGGACGTCAGCAATAAAAAGCACTAAGTCTTATCTTTTGTACGGATGTCTCAATAAAAACAACTGATCATAAAAAAGAGAGAAGCTTTGGTGTGTACAAGGGGTGTATCTGCTGCTGCCACTGAGTACAGGCTGAGTGACCTTGTCTACTGGCTACCGGGGTGGGGGTGGGAAGGTGGTGTTGGCCAACCGGAACACACACCAGGAGCATGCTCTGTACGTGGGAGAAAGGGATGCTGTGAAATGCAGTGAGATCGGGCTGTGACTGTGAATGTTTAACCACGTCTGGCAAGGCGACAGAAGAGAGTAACTGAGTTAAGAGAATGCTTTATGCAGGATACTGTATGTGCAGAAACGTGTGCAAACACGCACAAACAAACACACACACGCACCAAAAACAGGTTTTTATGAGGCCAGATGTGTTTAACAGCCATATGAGTGGTTTTACACTCAGAATTATGAGGACAAATTTCCTCATTGTGTTGGTACAAAATCAAGTGAAATGTAATTTCCTCACATCACCCCCCCACCCCCACCCCCACCCCACCCCACACACACACGCGGACACAAAGAGGAACATAAGGTCCTTCATCAAGCACACACATGATCCCCCGCAAACACACAAATGACTACTTTTTCAAAAAAATTAATTTACAAATGCATATTCCCACAGGATGCGCACGCAGAGGAAGGTAGCGTCAGCTTCTCGGGGGAAAGGGAGCTCATCCTGTCCTGTTCCTGGCTCACCGTTTCCCACCTCCTCCGTAGCGACGAGTTGTGGGCTGTAGCGTCCCCCCTTCCGCCTGTGCTCGTCTGCAGCCCTCACCTTCCGGATGGAATATCTCCTCCACCTCCAGCTCGTCCTGCTCAGCCTGGGCCTCGCCTGACAGCGCCACCTTGGGGAGACTGCACATCCGGGGGAGAGAGGGAGAGACAGAGAGAGAGCGACAGAGAGAAAGAGAATGAACGTTACGGCTCAACGGTTGAGGTCCCGTCACTCAAAGGGCTATTCAGTGGCTGCGTTTGTCCATTTCATCTGCAATGCACAAGGAAAATAAGTGCTAACGTTTGGCTGCTAACGTTAGTATAATCAGATCCAGAATGTATGGTGTGGAGGAAAGAAGTCAGAAGAAAGGGAGGGGATCCAAATTTCGCAGCCGTCAGAACGGCACGGTGCCGAGAGTCATCTGGCGGGGGGGAGCGCTTAAGCTTATCCTTATCTATGGCGGCCTACGCTGCTGGCTCGGTGCACGGCTGCATTTTGACACGAGAGCGTGGCCGCTCCAGCACGCACCTGAAGCCTCCCTGATTTACGGTGGACACCGATAGCACGCCGTTCTCATGTGGCCTGGTCACCTCCGCCAAAACGGGAGGCGCCGGGAGAGTCCCAGAGCCAAGGCCACAAAAGCGTGCCCCGCCGATGAATGCCAGACAAACGTCTATATGCTCCTCCGCGGGCCGCCACGCACGGAAGCCATTCGGCCGCAGGGTCGACAGCAAGGGCCGAACGAGTCAGGCGCACCAAGCCCACCAGACGCGCGGTTATCTCAGTCTGAGGTGTCTGTCGGCCTGGAGAAGGGAGCGGCGCGCTGATCAAAGCCGGTGAGTCAGCTGGTTAATCCTCTGATTGGGAACCGAGGCCTGCTGGCGAGGCCCCAGAGGTGGTCTGGATGAGCGGATGCTGGCGGGTCAGAGAGGAGTCCAGCGGGGATTTGGCGGCCCACGCAGTCAGCCCACCACGCTCTCAGATGCTTATCTGACAGACAGCCCTCTGCAGGCAATTCGCTACTCTGACTCACACCACAATATGACCTGACGGGTGGAGCCACCACAATCAGTTCGAAACTCCAGCAATTTGCTGACAGTCAGACAGGAATAGAACAGTTCAATATGAAAATAATCGCTAATGGTGAAAGTGACATCATTACACTGAGTCTCCAATGGAATGGAAAGGGATTTATTCCTTCGTGTTACAGACCTAAAATCAAGCCAGCAGATCTGTACGGGACGGGTGAATGTATTTGGGTGTATTTGAAATTTTTCTGAGTTTGTACTTTCTTCTCAGTGCCTCCGCCCAAGTGCTGTCTAACCCATGAAGTCCCACCAACCTTACGGCCGCCGCCATTTCCTCATTGGCGACTGGTTGTGCGAGAACTCTGTGCTCATTGGAGCGCTGAGACCGGGGCACGTGGGTAGAGGCGGAAGTCTTCTCCAGCTCCTGGGGACATACAAAACAAAGAGGGGATGTATTTTTAGTGTTTTTTCCACAACACAGTAATTCTCCTGAGTCACACCAGTTCTTGTTCCCCAACCCACCCCATACCAGTTTGAACAGTCTTGGCACAGGCCGGTACAGGCAACTAGATGAGACCATTGCTCTGGTGGGCATTAGAGTGCATCAAGGTTATGTCCATGAATAACTACAAGAAGAGGGACACAGTGTCTGGGAAAGCAGAGTTTCCTATCCTGAATGGACACTGGAGGAAACCGAGGATCTCTCAAAAACACTGCCAAGCCGCTTTGGCCCACATGAAGGAGAAAGCAAGGCATTGTGGGTCAGACTTTTTCCTGCCTGTCCACAGGAGGCGAGCTCCGTTACTGCAGACAGCAACAGAAAAAACCGGGACAAGAGCCGGCGAGCCACACTCCAAAAGGCCCTGAATTAATTACCAGCCCCAGGAAGCGAGCGGCGCTCCAGAATGGAGGTGCATTGGGAACCCACGTCCTGTGGGTCCTGCGGCCTGTAACCGGACTCTGGAGCGTACAGTTACAGCTAACGTCGCAGGTGACTCTAATTATAAGTGTGCAACAGCGTTTAATGGCCCAACCCCCTACACATTTTCACAACAGCCTCACAGGAAACGTAGCCCAGCCAGGGGGCTCCCCTGCTCCCAGGCCTGCCCTGTGCCAGAGCTCTCCTTTCTAACCAAGAGAGGGGAAAGCCCTGAGGCGCAGAGAGTTGAGCCTCATAAAATACAATGATCAACGTGTACCCACTGCAAAAACCAAAGTATTTTAGTCTTACATTTAGACTTAAAATCTTCCCAAATTCCCATTACTTTTTTTTTTTTTAGATAAGACAAAATTATTGTCAACGAGGTGAGACAGTTTGACTCATTTCAAGATTTGCCAATGGGCAGCGCTGGACTGGTAATCTGGCATACAAGGCATTTTCCCGGTGGGCCGACGCACCTTGGGGCCGATATAATTTAATTTATCTTTTTTTAATTTTGAAAAAAAATAATGAGAATTTTTTTTGGCCAATGACCGGTCCATAAATCAGGGACAGCGGCCCATTGGTTCATTTTCTATACTGACACTGGGATGGCCCAATCACATCTCTTACTAGGCCCCACCCCTCCCCCTCTGTCCTCTCTGTTTCTCGTGTCAGATGCCGTGGCTCACAGCCAAAAATCTGTGGATGGACGAGGGCGTCAAAATGGATAAACAAAAGCACAAGGGGGGTGCGGAGAAGTCGCGGGCCAAAAAAATAAAAAATCTAGAGGCGGATGCTGCCAAATGTGCAAAAATAACAGACATATTTTCTGCAGGGGCTGCAGTAGTTTCAACATCTACAGTACCCAACATTGTGCAGCAACAGGTGGAAGGAGGAGAGGTGGCTGGCCATGGCCACTGCCAGGCAGAGGAGCAGGCGTGTGACAGGGAAGCCGAGGAGGGACACAATGAGCATGACAAGGCTGAGGGACAGAGTGAGCAGGAGCAAGAGGAGAGTCTTGAAGCGGTAAGCATGGTAGCTTCATGATTAACAGGGACTCGCAGGGAGGGGGCAGGGAAGTATAGTGTGTGTGCGCCATGCCATGACGACGACGACGATGATTAATTAAATTAATGTCGATGATAATAAGATAACATAATCATAACGCTATCATAAAGTGAGACCGTCACCTACTGCTGGTGGTCACTCAGTCAGTCCATGCCAAATAGCGCAGCATAAGCTATGTGGCATTGTTTTTGTAGCTAGCATAGTTCCCTAATCGCAACTTCGGCTGACTATTCTAACGTTAACTGGCTAACGTTATTTTGTCAGCATCGCATTGGCTAAGCCCACGTTGCTGTGAGTGACCTAGGTCCATATCGTATCATCATAATCTTATTAAAATGATTAGGCTAAGGGTATAATATACAACACCTGTAGCTCTACTGTGCTAAAATGTATGCCTGCTTATGTATTAGCCTACAGGAAAAAAAAAAAAAAAAAACGTTTTAATTTCCAACAACAGGCAACAAACTATGTTTATTTTCAGCCAGGTATGGTGGTAACTATTAGGATATATATGGTATGGATTACTGTTATTGCTATCTGTGGGGTAACTCTCCACCTACAGTAAGTTAACATTGTTTGGTGCTGCTGTCAATTGAGCAACACCATTGATTTAATTGCCATATCACATACAAAGAGCTATTACACCTCTCTGAACATTAATATAAAACAAAAAGGTGATCTATTAACGGTGTAAACCAATATTCATCATCAATATTTGGATATTTCGAAATCTGTATGAACGAACTGAATAGTTAGTATCAAATTAAATAAGATGGAACAGCTCCATGCATTAATTGAATTAACAACTATTTGCTCATTACCAGTATGGTGTTGTTAAAATTGTACAGCTTTTTGCACATCTTTGTCCGGGAATTCCAACAATTCTGGACCTGAATGTATAATCATGTTAACCCTATTTACTTTGGCCCTTCAGAGGCAATTTCCTCCTGGTTTCTACTAGTTTTATTTAAATGTCAATATCTAAAAAAATATTCTCTGCACATCCATGGTTTTAAGTTCGAACTGAAGAAAAAGCTGTATCATTCAGAAATTTGCTACAGAATACATTTATTTCAGAATAGTCACATACAGTATATATATATATATATATATATATATATATATATATAATAACCATAACATACGCCGCCTAATGTATTTAAATACGTTTAAAAAAGAACGTACGAAAGCGCGTGTGTATTCACACAAGTACAGCAACGTATTTCAGCCGAGGGGTGGTCGCTGAGGAAATGTCGACTGTACGGGACTTTGGCGAAATATAACAAGATAAACTCTTCAGGGTTCATCACAAAACAGCTGTAGCTGAATATACTGGTAAGTACTTGGTTTCTTAAACATATTTATACGAGAGATTTTGGAGAAAAAAAATAGGTGTCTTCTAAACCGAAAGTGCATCAGGTATATAGTACAGTAAGCAAGGGAAAACGGCAATTGCTCATTTGTACAACGTTTTAAAAAAATATTATTGTTTCTATACGTGAACATGATTTTCTTAGCGTGTATAAACGGTGCATTTTATGCATTTTACAGTCTGTGGCTGTAGCCAGAGGAGGGTCGTAAGTGCTTTGGGCTATTAATAACGCCCTCCTAATTTATTGCACTACAGTGTAACTGGAGAAGCTGAGGTTTTCGCAAGAGGCTACCCTTTTAAAAAATACTGTGTCAAAATTTATGGGGTTTTCTTAAAGCTGTAGTTTATATTTTCAGATGAACATGAATACTGTAATTGAGACGCATGCGTCTCAATCACTAGGGGTGAAGTTTATAGAGTTAAAGGTACACTGAGTAACTTTTTTTATGGCCCTTCAAATGTAAACAAACTTCTTTTTTTTGTACATCTTAAAGTATCTTTTAGCTCTGACAGAGCTCTTGATACAAGGATTATCAGTTTGTAAGAGTTAAAAATTAGTTTTAGACTTTAAAAGCCATAAAAGGTTTGTTTACATTTGTATTGTTTGTAAACATTAGAGCAAAACAGGCGTGCATTTTGAGTTATGGTGCAATAATAACAATTAAAAGATAACATTGTCCATCTAGAAGTCCTACTCGTAAGTGAGTACACTGGTCCACTTGCACTGGTACACTTGTCCACGGCACTGACTACTCAGCTTTGTAGTGGTTTGGGGGAATAGTACAGCAGGTACGCATATTTAAGGGGAACGCAAGGATGGTGTACTGGTGGGTGGTGTCCAACCGATTGTGATGGGCCGGTCTGGGCCAAAAATGCCAAGGCTGATTTTTTGTCCCAGTCCAGCCCTGCCAATTGGTTAAGAATTTCATTTGTCAAGGAAAAAGTAAAATAAAACAAGCTAATATTTTCTACCTCAGAGAAAAAAAATACCATTTTTAAGTCTCATTACAAGACTAAAACATTTGTTAAGACAGGCTTTTTTTTCAGGAGTAAAAATCAGTAAGTGAGACACATTTCCATAAATCAGTAGTGCATCAGGGTCATCACACTCATTAGAGGAGGCCCGTTGTGGAGGGGTGGAGGGGGGAGAACGGTTCTGCAGCAGATCACAGTACAAGGACTGAGAGGGCGATGACGTCTCATCCACAGTTCACTCTGACACAAAGTTTGACCTCTGTCATTCTGCCAGCCTGCCAAGAGGATCCTGGGAGCTTGGTGTCATGTAGAAACAAAACATGCATAAACTGAGCTGAACTGATATACACATAGAGTGTAGCGCATAAACAAGCACAGGAAGGCAAGCGCGCCGGGGAGAAATGCTTATGCCTCTGTACAATCTGGACAATAATTCATCTTTAATGTTTAACAAATGACCCATCATTAACAGCAGGTACGAATGTTCAGCACATGTACGCGCATTGTAATGTGAGATCTAAAATGTTAGAAACGTCTGTTATGAGAGATTAATTATGACACACTGAACGCTTAGTTCCCTTTGTGTGTTCATATCCCCACGGTGCTCGTCTGAGGGTCATAAAGACCGATGCTCCACCCATCTCATTTCCTGCAGTAATGACATCATACCTTCAGGGGGCATTGGGGCTAGAGGACACACAGGGAGCGGTTACCCCTTGAGCCCAACGTTGCCGGTAAACCTCAAAGCCTGTCCGGCTCTTGTTTCGGAGAGCGATTTTCATTTCGGGTGACCTCTCTGGCAGGATTAGCGGCGGCGCTCCCGCGCCAAGAGAACATGGCCGCCATCCAGGATCCAGGCGGTTAGGATGCCTCGTTTGTTTCCCAGCGCAACACCTTGTCAGTGTAATTTGCGTCAGATCGATAGGCTTGCAGGGCCCATGGAGAGAGGGCGTGGGGGAATTGGGGATGGGAGGTTCCCAGCCTTCAGGCGCACATATGCACTCGATCGTCTTTTACTCGGGCCAGATTTTGGAAAGGTACCAAAGACTGAAATTAAACTTGTACGTGCCTAACCTGGCATCTCATTCGTGCAGTCCATCTTGCAGGAGAATACAGTTAACCACACAGGCCCTTTCTCCCGTATGCATAGAACAATATTGGAGCTGACAGAAGTGTAGACAAAGTAATGACTTCATAGTCCCATAGGGTTTTTTTGGGCTGGATTGTTCCCAAAGACTGATTCACTCCTAATCTTGTAGCCTGCCTTAGCTTGTCACTCTCTATACTTTCTCAGGTAACCGCAGGGATGTGAAAACAAAATTAGCAGGCGATAAAGCTTTAGCTTGATAAAAATGAAAAAAACCAATGTGATGCTTCTCCAAATAAATGCCTAAGTACAAGACACAAACACAGACACCTGTATAAACAATGTTGTGTCAAGGGAATGTCTTTCACTATTAAATTCAGAAAATGCATACCCCCGTTTGAAATCAGCACTCCAAGCATGGGTGTTGCACACTTTGGATCTCCGGAGTGCAAAGGTTAAAAATCCAGGTTCAGAAAGTAAAAGTCCACCCGGTATTTTGTTACAGTCACCTGGATTCACTAATTAACACAATTCTTCAGCCAGGTGGTAGAACTCATTAAAATAAAAGTAAAATCAGCTGGCTGAGTTCATGGGGGGAAGAAACAAATGGCATGACTTTTACTTTCTGACCCCTGGACTTTCTACCTCAGTCAGAGTGGAGGTGACCTTTAGGGCAGGGCAGGAGGTGGACAGAGGAGGCGCAGGACAGAGAACAGGTCAGAAGCAGGAGCTAGACCCACAGGGCCAGCAGCATTTACTTACTTCAAACAGAGACATCTTGGAAGTGATGCTCAACATGGCTCTGTCACCCGTCTTGACATCGGCTGTAAAAGACCAAGACACCCAACCACATCAGACACACAGATGCAGCAAAATCTTAAGCATAAGCAAACATGGGAAAGCAATTTGTCAAAACGATGGCAAAAACAGTCCTTTGAGGGTTTTTTGTGCCATCTGGAAACACTACGAGCTAAGTTGCGGTGGATTTTGAACAGTACGTCTATCAAAATGTAGGTCACATCCATCCACAGCCATGCTGTTCAGACGACATATTCCATTTTTGCCTTTTGCCCAGTTTGCTTTACGGAATGTCAGATTTTCCACTCAATAAAATGCACACTTTCAGGCAGCTGAAATTACAATCAGTACACGCTGAGCCAGAACAGGAAGGGAAAAGCACAGAGCAGGGCGATGAAACTTTAAGAATGAGAGTTTCAGACAGTAAAACCTGTAATGCTGAAGCAAACAGATCATCGTCTAATCCTTTCCATTAAGAACACTTGCAGCCTTTTATCAGCCTCAGTCCTCCACACAAAGCTACAGTAAATAGGTTGGGGGTAGCACTAAGAAATAGACCACTGTTGCCCCATTTAGAACCATAGTAAACAACATTCAAGCATAGTGTTGCAAGTTTTTTTTTTGGTAAGACTCACAAACAAAAATTCGGTACAGGGGAGGGAGCCCCCTGTATCAATTTAGGACACCCAGTCAAAATAATACTAAGCCAGTTCAGTGTTTCCACACTCTGAAGTGCAAAAAGATCTCCAAAACACCCACGTTTCTCATTATTAGTTCCCAGGAACCATCCTTCTGGGAGATCTGATGTGTCCGCTTGAGTTTTTTTAGGTGTTTCAGCAGCTCACCATTTAGCATGATGACATGTTGGGGCTTATATGACTTTTGTGGGCATTTCCTTTTCTAAAAGCCGCCAGTAAGTCATTCTGTCATCAGAGAGCCTCATGCGGCCCTGGAGCAGGGGGGTGAAAGCCTTGCCCTAGCCGGTCACGAGTCAATCTAGTCTACTCTAGGAAAGAGGAGGGCCTTACATTGATTTAAAGCAAGGTGGGAGAATTGATGTTTCGCCTCTTAAGGGTCAAGAGTCTAGGGTCAAGACCACCACAGTCCCACATCAAAAGGGGTCATTGGCTAGTGGTCCCCCACCCCCAACTCTGGGAGGTTGATTGACATGAATGAGAAATCTGTTTATTCCATTTGGAAGTAAAGGCACCCATAAGCATTGTATATTACACTGTGTTTCATTTAATTTAGGAGTGGTTCGGACCTCCCTTCCAAGGCCGTTTGCCACGTTTCTGAAATCTGTACAGCAGAACAAACGAGATGTGGAAATGGAGGCCTCTCAAGATTAGCAATTGTTTCATAAGTGCCTCTCTCGACCTCTCAGACCAACTCATTTCCACCCTACTGAACCAGCAGGTCCATCCCGCTCTAGCGCAGCCATCTGCCACGGAATCGTTGAAACAAGAGATGATGGGAACATTTCCCTGCATCCACTGGGATATCCAGTGCAAGCCTGCAGTTATTCACACTTAGTTCTTTAAATTGCAGGTTTCGTGGGAGAATACTGAGAGAAAAATGTGAGTATATCCAAGGCTCCTTCTTCTACCAGCATTTTCCATTTATCACCGTTAAATGTTTCCAGCACAAGTGGAACAACTTAGTTGCTTAAGGAGTTTTGGGGAGTTCCTGAGCATTTTGGCTCCGATAACAAAAAAAGTGAAAACCGCCCACACCAGGGCAGAAGGCTTCTGACAGAACCCAACATCCAAGCCAACTTTGAATTCTATCTGTCCTGGGGTTTTCAAAGCATGGCTTCTCACCGAATCTTTCTCCCGCTCCATTTTTCACATCTTGTCTTTATCACTTGGAACTGAGTGTCCATTCTCTGCCTCTCGCTCAGTCCCTATGTCTATCTTTCATTTCTCTTTCAGTCCTCTTTCTCCCTTTCTCTCTCTCTCTCTCTCTCTCTCTTGCTCAGTCTCTGTATCTCTGCTCTCTGTCCCACTCAGTTGCTCTTTTTTAAACAGGTGGTTTGCGTGCTCCAAGGTGCAGGCACAACTCCCTCAGGGCCTTACTGTTTACTTCAAGATTCCTCTCCCAGCAGCACACAATACACGTCCCACCACACAGGAACTTCTATTGTCCCCGACAATGAAAACTGCAGTCATTACTTTGTTGTGCCTTCCCTGTGCATGCAAACATTACGCCACACAGCCCTCTGGAAGGTTTATACCCTTTGATGTGCTAGAACCCCAGGGCATCAAAAAGCGGCGCCCGAATATGGCAGCGCTTCTGAGAAAAAAAACCACCTGCGGCCGAGCTGAAGGTCCACACCTGCCACACCTGCCTGGCTCCTCCGCTACGCTCAGCGAGTGAGTCCCTTATTCCAGCCTTATCAGGCCAATCAGCTTACAGGGAACAGGTTCCACATAATGGAGAGGAAACATATTTGTGTCTTACAAGAAAGCCCTTATGAAAAGACAGACTTACCTTTTGGCCTGTGCCCTTCCGGGGTTTCTGACAAGCTACAAGAAAACAGAGAAAAAAAAGAGATAAATAAGATTAAGAACTAAAAGACACAAAACGACAAAAGGTGGACAGGCGCCAACCTGCTCTGTCACTCCCCTGTCTCCGCCCAAAGCCCCACAGTGACGATGAGGGCAGACAGGGTCACCAAAAACGAATGGAGGCAGAGTGACAGTCACCAAACCTCTTTTCACTGCACACAAGGAGCGGGGGTGATGTCTGCATGCAGATAAAAACATGCACACGCCCATCCAGGGTTGCCTTGCAGCCACAGCGCCAACAGAAACTTTGATCCACATGAACACATCCCAATCAGATTTCACACTGAATGCCATTGCTCCACGCAGGAATTCCAAGGATGTCTTATCACAGCAAAAGTCGCCCAAGTACAGACACAGAACTCAGCATTAAAACTGCAGAGAAATTTGGAAAAGTAGTTGCACCAAGAGAGTTGTGCATCCTATAAATGATGACTGAAATCGGTCAAATTTAAAGAGCAACACAAGACATGTTACAGACACGTTAGAAAAATTAGTAAAGAGAATAGCCTCTTTATTCCACAGAGTGAAAATTTTGAATAATAAACAGAGTTTGACTAAACTTTGTTGCATTTGTTTATTGCGGGTACAGCGGTATTGTGTTCTGCAGTTCCGGCTAGTAGCTCTTTAAAACACTGCACATCCTACTAATGCATTAAGTGCTCACTAAGAGACAGCTCTCGACTCCTCATTTTCCTGACTAATTAGCATGACTGAAGAGTCATTTCCACCCAGCCTCCATAATGCAGGATATTTATGACAGTGACACATAGACCAGTCTTTAGTGCATAACTATTACAGACAAGTGCCCTGAACTTTGCACAAGCAGCAGTGACGGGACTTAGTTCAACAATAACAACGCTGAACCACAGAATGCAATTTTAAAATAGCACAACCTCATACAACACCATGCAGCACTCAACAACGTTAACGCATGACCCCACTGTTTTCTTTTTCAATCAATATGACACAAAAAAATGTGTTGGGTCACCATACTTTTCCATGCCAGAAACAGCGCAAGCTTTCCCCCTCCAAGGGAACCGCGTTGGGTCAGGCATACTCAGGCGAGCCCCAGGCCTTGTACCACACTCCAGGGTTTTGGCCGACGACACACTCCCTACCCGCAGTTCTCCAG